>JAQQAE010000699.1:0-30349 GCA_029823295.1 Pseudamia nigra
ACAAACCTCTCTTATCTTTTTAAATGGGTGAACTTGCACATTTTTACATTGCCCAATACTTATTGGCCCCACTGTATGTATATGTGTGTGTGTTGGTTGCTGCTCATTGTCTTGTGCATTTTGTTGATTTGTGTTAACTTTTATAGGTTAGTTTAATGTTAGTTTACTTGTTTCTTTTTCAATTTTGGTCATGAGATTGGACATTTTTGGTAATGTATTTCATTATTTTGATTTTTTTTGCTAATTTTGAGTATCTTGTTGATTTTAAGTTTGACTGGTTATTTAATCATTTTTGTTAATTTACTTGATTGTTCTGTAAATTTGTGTTCATTTTGTAATAGACTTGTTTTGGGCTTTTTTTTCGATTATGTTGGTTAGCTTGTACATTTTTTACAAATTTACTTAATTTACTTATTTTCTTGTGTATTTTGTTGATTTGGGTTAATTTCAGTTGAGTTTTTTGATCATTTACTAGACTGTTTTATTAATTTTGGCTTATTTTGCTGTATATTTGTTGTTTTTTTAAGTCGTTTGTTATATCATACATTTATTATGAATTGTTTTTGTTTTCTTCACATTTCCTCATTTTGTTTTGTTAATTTATATTTTATTTTGTTGATTTGTGTTTATTTTGTTCCTTTTTTGTTGATTTACTTGATTATTTTACTCATAATTGTTAATTTACTTGATTATTTTGTGCCCATTTGTTTGGTCTCACTTTATTTTTTGGCTATCTGGATATTTTATTTGGGTGTTCATGTAAAAGTGCTTTTCAATCAGCTACAATGTTTTTGGCAGCGCTGAATGTTTTTATGGTTTTAATAAATGGAATTGGTTGTGTGCAATGAGTTTTATTCATGAAAGGAAAAAACAAAAGCTTTCTACATCTACCTAAATGCCCTTATTTGCTCTAATTTATAATTTATAAGCTGATGAGGGGAAATAACCTGTGGTCTAAATGTATTTCTGTCTTGATTTTAAAGTACCTAACGTGTGTATGTTTTCAGTTAAAGAAAAAACACAAGTGATGCTCCATAAAACATACGTATGTAACTGGGTTACCCATTCAAGATGATATTATAAGACTATGTAAAATTTAATTTATACTTTTCTGATTCATATATGAGAAAATGGTTTGCAGTTTTCAACTATGACCCTGATACTGTATAATGAAGATATACAGCTGTAGGGTATGATTCAATATGTCACAGATATGAAAAATACATTATAAATATAATTTTTGTCACTATTTAAAGGACAAAGTATGAGTATTTTTAGAGCAAAGTACATGCTTCTTAATATTTTTCTGTCTAAACTAAATTTTAATTCAAAACAAACTGGAAAAAACAATTAAATTGATTTGTATTGATGATTATCAATAAAAAGACATCCATTGAATAACTGTAGCCTCTCCAGTGGAAAAGATGGTGGTATGAACATGTGCTCAAGACGAAACGTGCACAGGAGAAGTCAGCAGCGGGTCCCGGGCGTGACACATGTAAACCGCAATAACACTAAACTTGAATGTAGAGAGATTGATTGTGAGGTAGATTGAAGTTTGTCAGTTTATACTGAACAGGATGCAGGCTCTGCTGGAATTCCAGGGGTGGCCCAGTGTTTAATACTACACGAAAGGATGACTTCACCCACAGCTCTAAAAGATCTCTAATGGAATGAGGAGAGAGCCTGCGGCTGGAATCCACCGTTAGTCCTCCTCTCCCACATTCCTGCTGTAAGTCAGAAAGGCTATTCAAATCTCTAGCAGGCGGTGTACTGGAGGTGCACCATGTTAAGGCCTGCCTCTGCACAACCACAGGTCGTAGGAGCATTACCTCTCCCTGTAAGCATCCCGCCTGCTTGGCTCGTGCGGTGCACTCACACGGAAGTCTGTGCTTCATAAAGGAGGTCAACACACAGATTAGCACACACAGATCTGATTAGGATTGTGAGAGGGGACAGGGACACCCAACAGCAGAAATACACAAGTGATGAGGACAGGAAGAGTAATTAGGAGCCCAGCACAGGAAAACGCCTTGAGACGGAGAGAAAAAAAAAAAAAAAAAAACACTGAACCATGAAAGTGAAAAACAGGCTGAAACCCATGGCGGCCTGGGCAGAGCGGACAAGAGTTATGAGCTAGGTTAACTCCATAAAGGGGAGAAAGAGAAGAAACGGTGACTGAACAAAATGGAGAGAAAACATACTATTCCCGATCATCTAGGCGGCTGTAGCGCTGATCCATTCTTCTGGAGAAAAAAAAAAAGAAGAAGCAAAACAAAGCCATTCAGCTCGGTTAAGAGGAAATGACCCCGTTGGCCAGTACAGCTTCTGGTTCACAGAAAAACAGGAGAAGCATATTACACCACAGGAATACTAATGAAAACTTCCATTCATCGTGGCATACATAATCCAGCCACATAAATGCAATTATACATTTACTAAGTCTCACAAGCAGTTCAATCTTGAGTTGAGCCTCATGACTTACAGTCACTGGGGCAGACGTGACGTTCAACGAAAGACAGACACTAATCTCAAGTCAGCTCTTTAACTGTCATGAGACATTAAATTTCCTGTCTACTATGAAGTAACCCACGCTGCCACCCTCCTCCAAACATGCTGGATCCTTATTCTGTGCTCACAGCTGCAAAAACAGTGTGGCTGCAACATCACACAAACACAGCGGGGGATGTAGGTGATGGAGCACTGTGTCAAGCAGTTCCCCGGGTTCACAGCCACAGAGCTCTACAGTGATATCTGATCTGCTCTCTCTAACTCGATCAACCTCTCTTGTTTAAGCTCATGATGAAGCAATTTCAAAACAAAGAGTGCAATCGGTCCTTATTGATGGACGTCTCTGGCTGCTTTTAGAGCCGACAAGCAGACAAATTATTCCAAATTATCTGACCACACGTCATTTTAGGAGCGCTGTTAACTTAAGTTGATGGAATTAAGATGGCGGCAGTGGCTTTGAAGTGGCCCGGGATCCGTATCATGAAGCAGGATTACGGGGTTAGTGCGGTCATTACTGGTTCAGCTCGGGGGCACTCAGTTGAATCAAGCTGGTTCACTTTGCTATGAAAACTAATGCCGATCAAAACGGCTCTGGAGCAAATAATGTTGAAGACAGCAGATGGAAATGTATAAAAGCCCTGCGGACTGACCGTTCTCATACATGTGCATTTACACTTCCTGGCCAAAAAAAAAAAGGTCACCACCTGGATTTAACTAAGCAAATAGGTGCGAGCCTCCCATTGGATAATTTCTGCATGGGTGATTATGTTTCAGCTGGCAACAAGTGATATAAGGACAGTGGGGAACCATCTTGAATTTTACAATATGGCACTTTTCTGTCAATGACGCAGTAAAAATATCATCAGATTATAACTTTTTGGCCTAAAAAACCTCTACTAATGAGTTTCTTCTGCATTTTATGTCTTTTTCTTCACACAAAATGGAAAAATTGACTTTTCAAGGGCAGCCATTTTGATTTGCCCAGTATGGCGACCCCATTGAAGTGAGACTTGGATTCAGCATATGAAAAACCACAAGTGTGCCAAAATTCACGCTTTTAGACAAATTTGCACAATGCCTCCCCTAACAGACCGGACTATCTTGAAATATGCAGCCTAAGCCTGGCTTTGGTTGCCGCTAGCTCATAGTGTCAGAAACATGTTAACAACCACTTTGATGACGTAACTTTAGTGTTTTGAACTTGCTTCATGATACAGGGCCCTTCATTTTAGTTCATCTTCAGGAGTAACAGGCCCTTCTTCTTCTTCTTCTCCTTTCGGCTGCTCCCCTGAGGGGTCGCCACAGCGAAATGCCAATGATTCGCATGTTTGATCTGGCATAGGTTTTTTTACGAATTGCAATAAATCAATACTAGTCACTTGTTAGTGCTAGGGGCTTCAGAGAAACTAACATTTAAATGCTGACAAAGCAGGTTTTAATATTAGAATTGTTTTCAGTCACTTTGGGTCTATAGATAAATCATATTAAAGTCTAACAAGTTTCAGACTGTCGGCTACACTGGCTGCACTGAGTGACGGTGTCTTCCACTAGAGACTATTTCATGCTTTCTTATCCAGTGACTGTGGAGAAAACTGTGAGGGGCATGAATCAAAGAGTGTGTTTGCATTTACTTAAATTCTTCCATCTTTTAAAATGCAAACTGCTGTACAGGAAAAAGAGAAAAGCGGACATGAACACATACGTATCAACACCTGAGATTAACACATTTCTAACCAAATTTGTATTCATAGTACCGGTAATAGGGGAATTGTTCCCTGCTGGTACATGTACTAAAACTGTAAATGTTAACAGCAATTGATGCAAGAAGCAAAACACCGGCATCATCAATAAAATTCAACCACAAATGACAAGTGAGTCCATGGCATGTGTTTGATCTCTATGACCTTTGGTACTGGACGTTCCAGTCTGTGTGCAACTCCCACTCAGATAAAACGTGTTGAACTTACCTGTCAGCGTCAGTCACCAGAGCGAGCCGCCCGTAGTCCCATGCTACTTTACGCAAGATGGAAAACACAAACAGCAGGCCCTAAATGACACAAAACACACAAAACTTTTGAGTGCTTTTATTTTCATAACAGAGACTTTATTCAACAAGAGTTACATAACCTGCTTGAAGTACCCTAAATACTTTATAAGTTAAATCTGAGACTTGTGATGAAACCATTGAAGGTCTTACACTGTATGATGAATAGGATTATGGAATGATGCAAATTTGTTCCCATTACCTGAAGCACATTGCCACTATTTGAATAAAAAGGGACTTACCAAGAAGCACATGAAGTCAAGGGCAAGGACAGTAGGCACCCCTCCAAAGGGCAAGCCCTGTAGTACAGTGCTGCGAATTCGGGCTGAGTAGCAGTAATCCCTTGAGCCATTGGCTGGTGGGGGCGGCATCGTCGTACATCTCTCAGAATCGGAACATCCTTGCACACCCCAGATCGCCATTATAATTATCAAAGCTCGGTGCATCACTCACTGTAGCATGTTTGAAACCTGCAAAGCAAAGACACAGTGTTCTCACATGAGGCCGACTGATACACTAGATACTGATATTGCGTGGTAGGCGTATTTAATCGCTGTATGGGCGACTACTTCCATCAGTATATCAAAAATTTGACCAGAGCTAGAAGTCACACGTCAAATGAGACAGTAGAAGCAAAAACGAAACTTTTTCTACCAACTGTGACAGTACTTGTCACGAGTCACATGTTCTACACATGGTTTTGACCACATGCATGACACCGTCCTTGCTGTAACCTACTATGCACTTTCTGTTCCTCGTCTGTCCTGTTTCAGCTTTGTTCTAAATTTAAGGAGATGCTTTTATCACAGTATTCAAGCCAATGTGGGCACAATCTGAGCTACCATCTCCCTATCTCTGACCTCCCCCTCTTTCTTATTGTTATTTTTGCAATACTGTGATACTAACTTGCATCTTCCCTGTAGTTTTGTTCTTCCTCCCTCTGCCCTAGGTCTCTCGGTCTCTCAATGTCCTTGCTGTGTGTTTGCTGACTGTGGATTAGTCCAGTGTCTGTGTTGTCTCTTGTTCCATCTCTAGTCTTTTCTTTTGTCTCTCCACTGTCCACTAACCCCAACCGGTTGAGACAGATGGCCGCCTACCCTGAGCCGCTGGTTCTGTTGAAGGACGTTTTTCCTCCTCCCTGTCACCCTCGTCTTGCTATCGGTGGTTCTGTTGGGTTTACTCTCTGTATAGTCTGAGGTCTCCGCCTTGAATTGTGAAGCGCCTAGAAATAATCATTGATTATGATTGCTGCTATACAAATAAAATTGAATTGACGTTATGTAAAATCAGTCTGTCAGCATTACACATCAATATACATGCTGACAATGATGTAACAGAAAAAGCTCTCCCTCTAAAATATCACATTACTCTTACTAACATTAGCCTAAAACATCACATGTTTACAAACAATGGACTCAACCTGAAACTGTCCATCATTTAAAAATGGACCTTTCTGTTGGGATTGTGTAATACGGACATACACTGTGCATATAACGGTTGTTTTAAAGGGGAATGGTCAGGATTGAACCTGAGCCCACGCTGCCAGACCTGAACCTACACGATGCACGGTCTACTGGGTGAGCCATCGCGGTGATGCAAATGTCTCATTATATATTTATTGTGTCACAAATCACTTTCTATAGAATTATTTTATAAATTTGGATGATTTGTTCACATTCTGAACAAATACAGGGATATTTGATTGTTACTATAGTCAGTCAATAGAAAAAATTAACTGAGGCATTTGTATTTTTGGCTACAATTCAGACATTTTACTGTAAAGACCACTGGTGCTGATATCTTTGGCCAAATTCATATTTTAATAGACTTATACAAGAATTAAGAAATAGGCCTGTCAATATGTAATATAAACAGTTTCAGTTTACATTCAGTTTATTTACACTAACAACTAGAAGACAATGATACAATAATGGTAATTTACAGTAAAAATTGAGATGTTATGGTAGTGCATAATGAATGTTTTGCAGTTTAGGCTCCAGTTCAATACAAAAGTTCTGTTTTATGATTTGAGTTAAAAAAAAAAAATGTTGCAACTCATTAAAAGACAAATACTGTAAATACAATACGTGGAAAGAAAAGTACATTTTTGAAAGATGTCAGGTGCAGCCACCTTTTTGGAAAAACTGCAGCTGATTAATGTTTATGCTAAATTTATGTGAAATGTGCTATATCATAATATGTACATTTCTGGAATAGGAAGTGACCTCTTCACATTTTGGTCCTCCTCTGCGTATAGGCCTTGGGCGAGCACTCCACATGGTTCGATTTTTCGTACAGACTGAACAAAGTGCTCGTGGACAGGCGGTCTTCCCACAGAAGAGGTGTAGGTGTTCTGGTGAGTGCAGGCGAGAGTGTTTGCACAGTTGCACTGCTTTACTTGTGCCCTTCGACCCACTATTACCAGCATTCACGATGCTGCTCATCTGCCCTAACACTAACTCATTTATCTGCTCCCTGGAATGCCGTGACCTCACTGGAGAGGGACGCAGCCAGAGCTGAACAATAAGTCGATAGAGTCCAGAGGGTTCAAATGGACCGGTCTCAACCCAAGGAGGACACAACATACCCCCCTGTGCTTTCAGCAACACTGCTGCACATCTTGGACCCACTGCAGCAGCTCAGACTCCTTAACATTCCACTAATGTCTTGAAAAGGACTTAAATCACATCAAAATCAACTTCTTAAAGCTGTGGCTCCCAAACTTTTTCAGCTCAAGATCCAAAAGATAAATACAGCATCGACTTAGGACACAAAACTTAAAACATTTATTAAAAAACAAGCTTAAAAGGCATATGTTGATATGCCTACTTTCAAAACAGTGTCTATGTAATGAACCAAATAAACAGCAAATTAACATTCAACCACAAAATGCACAGAAACAACATAAAAACTGAGGAAAAGAAAAACACGCACCAAAATAATCAAGGAATAATCTTAATAAATAAATAAATATCCTAACATGTGGTTTTTACCGTCTTTGAAATACACTACATCCATCTACATATGACATATACGATTGAAAAAAAAAAAAAAAAAAAAGTAAAACAAGAGTTTCTGGATGTTTTAAAGTATTTTATGTATTTATTCCCATGACTATGGGTTTATAGACTTGTGACTTTTTGTACCGTCTGTACGATTTCAATTTCATCCTGTACAATGACAATTATGTTAATATATTGTAATAATGAGTATGCAGCTTGTTTCAGCTGTGCCACAGTGTTGCAACATATAAAAATACATAAAGTACAGAAAAATAAATGAGTATTGGTAAATCCCCCACAATACGTCAAGTTAAAATACACTGCTGTTCAAAACACTGAAGTATGCACACACCTTCTCCTTCAGTGTTTTTTTATATTTATTATTTTCAACATTGTACATTAATACTGAAGACATTCAAAAATGTGAAAGAACATGTGTGGTGTTGTGTAGTAAACATAAATAAAAGTGTTAAATGTTAAAAAGAGCATGTTTTATATTTTACATTGTTCAAACTAGCTAAATTTAGCTTTGTTGTCTGCTTTGCTGTGTCTGGTCAGATTCATAAGGTTTAAAACCGAGAACGGTTTTAAACCCACAGATGTGTCTTGTCAAGAGTTAATTGTTGCCATTTCTTTCCTTATTACTGTGCTTCAGACCATCAGTTGTCTTGTGGAGAGGAAGGGTGGCTACAGAGTCGATAACCCCATCAGTGTTACTACAACTACTGTACAAATCTATATTATGGCAAGAAACACTCAAGAGATACAAGTAAAGGGAAAAAGACCATCATTACTTTAAGAAATGAAGGTCAGACAATCTGAAAAATATCCCATCATTAATATGAAGACACTTACTCTCATGTTTACTGTCCCAGGAAAAGAAGGCCAGGGGGCACATTAAGAAGGCAAGAAATGGCACAAATTAACTCTTGACAAAGGAAACCCGTGATTTAAAAACTGCTCCGGGAGACTACCCTGTGGATCTGATGAGAGAATGCAAAGCTGTCATCAAAACTAAATGTGGCTACTTTAGACAATCTAAACATGGAATGTCTGCAGAATTAATGTAGAATGTTAAAAATTATACAAAATTTAAAAAAAAAACCACCAAAGGCATCAGCCACAATCACAGCACAGCAAACATTTTACAGTAAGTAGAAGCTGAATTCAAGCTTATCTTAAACTTAAGTGAGATTTGTTGTTAAAATAAACGATCAAAGTCTGAGTCACAACCAGAAACTAATATTAGACAATGAAACTTGTGGAATAACTTATTTAAAATATAATTTTCTATGACTTCAGTGAAACAGCCTCATTAAACCCAATGTTGTTATTGTTGACTAAGGTCTTCTCCAGCTGATTCATAGTGTGACTCAGCAGCACAGAGACACTGCACTACCTTTCACCTGATGCTGGTTGCTATGTTACCATCAGCCCAATACACAGACGGACGGAGAGGATCCTGTTCATTTGAAACTCAGTCCAGAGCGAGTCACTTGTTTGCTCTATGGCCTAAGACAAAAATAATGGGCTTTATCGAATTGTATGCACTCTGACATGATACTTTAGACAAACACTATCAGAGGAAAAACATCTGCTACAGATCAAATAAAAAATAAAAGTCTTACAGTATGGAACCTAACTCAATTCTATGCAGCAGCTGCAGGGCTTATCACATGATGACAACATGGCTTTAAAAATTATCCACCACTATGACATGTGGACTGATGGGAAAATGCACAACGCTAATGGTTTTTTAACTCCAGTGAATCTCATTAGTTGTAGCACATAGATTTGTGACTTATGATACGTCTGTGTTTATGATTTTTAGTGTGACGATTACATGCTCTTTGTTATGTCATACTTGCCCTAGTTCTTTTTGAGTAGCCTGATGGAAAAAAGTAGCTTAATGCAGAGTAAACATTACTCCCCGGGAAAGCTTTGAAAAATGGGTGTCATTTGATGCCACTTAGATGGTGTGATTTTTATTTGATTTTTTTTTTAGAACTTATATTACCTTAAATTTGAAGTGCAGTCTCCATGAAAATGTGACACTTTCATGCTGGCTGGACTTGTATTCTGTGCCCTGATCTCATCATAAACCTCCGTAGTTTGCTGTCTGGTTTGTAACATAACTGCATGTTTAGCATAGTGTTGTACTTGTGTATTTGTGGCTGTGGAAGTTTTATAGTTTGTAGCTTGAGCAGTTATTCTAATTTACACACTGAACTCTTTGGTGATGGTTTAATTAGAAATATTTGGAAAAATTGTTCGAACCTGCACTACTTACATTTGTGAGAGCTTAACTCAGGGACCATAGCCTCATGGGATCCTAGGCGCCCCAGGCAAATATGGGAATTAAAAATAACAATATCACATACAGTATATATGGCAAGTTTTTTTTTTAATTCAATAGTTTTATTTTTATTCTATGTATATATGAGAGTCAATTTCAGATTTAAACTTATAGCTGCCTCACAATTTCTAAATCACACTTTGTTATGCTGTACACACCACCGTCCATCTGAAAATGCAGAAATAAATAGGCTGGTCACACAACAGCTCACCTATGATCGGGGCAGAGCCAAACATTGTAAACATCAGGGGCTTAGCCCAGAGAGGCATTGGGAATATGCTTTTTTAAGAATTACAAAAATATATCAGTTATTATTATGATGACCTAATTAACGGGCCATGTTTAATTATTTTGGCCATTAATGCAAAGATAAGTATTTTCCCTTCAATTGATTTATCTATTGATTTCAGCAGCAGTTGAGAAAGAGATGAGAATTTGTATAAGTTGCTTTTTGAATATGTATGTTAAAAAGTAGTATTTCTTGCATATTAATGCAATTCCTTTTTGCTTTATGGAAAATAAAAATACAGTTACATAATAGGTATGACCAAGCTGGCCTTATGTCACCTTGACATGAAGATGCATCACACTTTTAAATGAGCCTGATTGAGCCAAAATCATTATATTTCAACATAGTGGCATATAAATGTTAAATTCTCATTTACATGCTGCTATGTTGAAGCATAATGATAAAGTTTATCTCAGTAGTTTAACGTTAGCCACGTCTGCATAAAAACATGGGCTGAAACCTGTAGAGCATTAGGACGGTGATACTCAACTCGTGTGAACAGGGAGTGAGACAGAAGAGCTGCCACGGCGTCTCACCTGGTTCCTGCTGTTTCTCTGTGATTCCTTCATTCTGCCCTGTCTTCTCTCTCATTGTCCTCCTCTCTCCCTCTTTGTGCGATCAACAATTAATCAGTGCATTATTATCATATCATCTGAATTAAGAATAACTTATTACAAAAACAACTGCAACTATAAAATACAACTTGCATGGCAATACTATCATCGTTTTATGTTGTCGTTTTCTCACCTCAACCTTCTTTTCTTTTGAAAAAACACCTGATATCCATGTTTGTATTCACATAGCTGGGTTTGTTACTAAATTTACTTTATTATTAAATTAACAAATGTGAAAGCCGTGTACATAAGATACAAGACAAATGAATTAATTTAAAATGCTGAAGAACTCTTCATTATTAAAATGTAATAGAATAAAGGAACAGATACTCACTAAACTGTTCTGATTTATATGAAATGCTTGACATAACTTTTTTGACCATCATACTGAACAGAGGAGAAGAGAATATGCAGTAACAGTCATGGATATAATTCTTTTTTATTACTGTTCCATCCTGTCTTTTAATTCCTTCCTTTCTGTTTGTCTCCCTCTCTGTCTTCCTATCCTCTCTCCCCTCTTTGTGCTAATCATCAATCACTTAATTATATATACAGTATATCTGCCGCATGCAACTATAACATAGGCTTACAGACTAAAATATTATGCATGTGCAGTAATAATAACACTGTGTTTCGGTGTTGTCTAACATTAGAATTTCTTGTGTTAGTTTGCACACACCAAAGTTATGGTCTGAAAGAAATCAATTATTCATAAACTCTGAACTCAGTCACTGGTATGTATTATATCTAGCTCTGTCAGCCTTAGCCACTCAGCAGTAGGCTAAACAGTCAAGCTGCCAGCAGCGTTAGCAAAGTCACAACAGGCAGTGATAACAGTAATAATAGTGACATGAGTCATTGATTTTGTAACATCTGTCAATAAATACTCACCCACCAATGACACAATGAATCCAACTCTAAGTGGGTAGTTTGAATGATCAGAAGTCGCACGAGCGCTCCCTGCGTGTGAACCACATACACACAGGCCCCTTTAACACCAAATGAACTGTGGTTCACAAACAGTGCTGTTCAGGTTCCCTGGAACCTTGGTGCCAGCTAGTGAACCGGCCCCATTTACATCAGTTTTCAGATTAATTATTCTAATCATCATTATGTCATCAACAGGGATGGTCCTGCGCATTTATTGCGGATGTAAACAGTACTGCCTTGTGTAGCTTGCATAGCTTTAAACATTGCCATGATGGCAGATTGTGTGAGTTATCCAAAAACATGCTTGGATTTTATACTAACAACAAGAAGGTGAAGCATAACGCTGCGTGACACGACAACTGGTATGTTGACAGCATTGCAGCAGGTTGCACGGATTCCTCCATGCTGCTCTGTTCACAACGCAATGCGTGGGCACGAATGTACACACCCACTCATGTCATCACGGTTCATACTTCTGGAACCTACGATTCTCTGGTTCGAGCTGGGGACCAAGGTTCCAGGTTCCAAACCAAGTTTTTGTTGGTGTAAACGCTCAGAACTAGGTTCTCGAACCAGAACCGTACAGGTTCCCTGTCGGTGTAAACGGAGCCGCAGACAGAGCAGCTTGGTGCTCTGATCGGCGCAAACCATTACTGCAGTAGTGTTTCGAGTGTGCACTACTAAAACAATACACTCGAGGACACACACTGTATGTGGTTGGGTTTTTATCAGCTTGACAAATATTAAATTCCATTAACGTGTTTGACTCAAAAAGATTCGGGACTTTTGAAAAAAACATTTGGGGCTTGAGCCGACCCCTGGCTCCGCCAGCAAATAGAGTTGTCTGCAGCTGGGTTAGCTGTAACCCGTGATTCCGCAGGCCACAGGTGCTCTTGGACATCTCTGATTATGTCAGTGCTGCACTGACTTCTCTGGATTCTAAATCACAGGGAAAGCAACAAAACTCTCAAAAGATCTGCGAGAGAAGGTGGCTGAACTTAATAAAGCTGGAAAAAGACCTGAAAAGTATCCACAGATCTGGTCATTCCAGTCAGTAGAGCTAAATCTTTGACATGAGTGCCAAATGAGAGGTTCTGTCGATGCCAACTGAAGCTCAAACAACTGTCAGGAGTTGTTTGAGGTGCAAAGAAAGGCCCCCAAATAACTTTGTTTCAAGATGCCCAGTAAGGGGTCACTTGAAGAAAAATGTGCTTCACAGTCAAATTGCCAGAAACACATTATGACACCAATGCCACAAAACAGCATGCTTCAAATATGCCTAACAGCACCTAGACAAACCACAAAACCTCTGGACAAAAGTCATTTGGAATGATGAGACCAAAATTGAACTTTATGGCCACAACCATAAACGCTATGTATGGAGAGGCGTCAACAAAGCCTAAAATGAAAAGCACACCATCCCCACTGTGAAGCATGACGGTGGATCTCTGATCATTGGAAGGGGGGAGGGGCTACACAGTGGTACAGGGAATTTGGTCAAAGTTGATGGCAAGGTGAATACAGCGTTTTACCAGAAAATTCTGAATACTGGAGGACAATTTGCACTCGTCAGCCTAAAAGTTGGGGCACACTTGGACTTTTCAACATGACAACGATCCAAAACACAAGGCCAAGTCAACCTGTCATTGGCTACGGGAGGAAAAAAAGTCAAGGTTCTGGAGTGGGCATCACAGGCTGCTGACCTCAGTATCACTGAGCCACTTAGGGAAGAGCTCAAACACGAAGTTCATGCAAGAATTCACCGGACCTGTAGGCTTTTTGTCAAGAATGAGTAGCTTCACCATCTGAGAAAATATAGTGCCTCATCTGCAGGATGTCATTAATGCTAAAATGGAACAATACACAGCATTGAAAACTGAGGGTATTCAAACTTTTTGACAGGGATCATCTCGGGTTAATGACAGTGTTCTATCTGGACACATCTTATAGTTTAATCTGAATCCAATTTAAAATAAAAGAAATGTGTTTCGCCTGATCACTCATGTTTTATGTTAAAAGTGGTACCAGTACACATTTTACAAATTCTGCTGCGATAGTGTCAACTTAAGAGCACAACTGTATACTGTACAAGACAGTTTCTGAACTACTGCCCCAAACATCAGTTGTATACAAAATTAAAGAGGAAACACTGGATCAGGTTGACAACTACGGTCACAGTCAAAAGATTTCAACAGTGACATACATTTTTTTTAATTTGCTGCCTAATTGCTTTCTTTTATCCAAGTTTTCTATGTCATATATTTAACAAGTAAAAGCTTTTTAAGTATGAAATACTTCAGAAAATATAAGATCAGTGTCATTTTGGAACTCGACTGTATGTTTTCTGTACATGCCAGTCACTTAAGATGCTGCGCAGCGTTTTGTTTCTAGAACATAACACAGCTCTACCCAAGGTATTTAGACCAGATGGACTAGAAACAAGTTCAACATTAGAACATTTTGTTCTACATTTGACTCTTATGAAATTAGAGTAAGTCCTTAACATCAAATATTTACTTTTAACTTCAGCAAAGAAAAGATCATTAGTAAACTGCACAAAACTACAGAGAACTTGTACATTTTAAGGAGGTGTTTGCTACATTTGGCTTTTGCAGACAACACACATTAATTCCACATCAACTCTCTGAACTGCAACAAACAGCCAAAATAAATATGAATAACTGTATATGTTTCTAGATTCTATGGCAATTAAAGTACTGTTGTCTTTGTTAATTGCACGTACATGAAAAAATTATTATTAGATGTATACAGTGACAGGATGGACAATAATAGTTAATCACAATTATTTGTATAACAATTAATCATCCAGTCAAATTTCAGTCAACAGAGGATCTTTGCCAGAATTGTAGATACTGAAGGAACATTTTTTTAAAAGTATGTCTGACCAATATTTTTTACACCAAGTTTGATATTGACTATCATTCTACAGCCCTACAATGTTACTGGATTCATTTGTACTGAATGATCAGTTCAACATTCATCCAGTTTCTGATCAATTCAAAAATAGATAATTACTGATTTTTCCCCAGGAGGTAGAGTGAGAGCACATCTGCTATGGACTTTTTCCTGTCCATGTAATATTATTATTATACTGTAGACAAACCTTTAAAGTCACAATCACTCAGCTTCTAGAAGAAATCTGACTAGAAGCCTGCCTGTTTTACATTTACTCTACATAAATATGCATTCTGTTTCTCGGACTAGCACCAACACCATGGATGGCTCATAACACACACTGCACATATTAGCACAGTGTGTATTAGTCTATTAATCATTTACTCTGTTAATTCAACTGCTCAGTGCCACAGCGTTGATTATAATCACAGATTATGGTCATGTCAGAGTACTTTGGTGTTTGGTTTTCACAACCACGTCAGAAAAATTATGTAAAAGTCCGACCACGCAACAACAAAAAAAAGGACTGAAACAAAACCTCTTTACCTGCCCATTATTATTTAAAACTGACATGATATAAATGAGATGGTAGCTATCATTATAGACAATATCAATCATTAACTGAAGAAGAAATCAATTCGATTTGAATTAACAGAAAAATATAAAGTGATGTCTGGTTCAAAAGATTTCACAACCGCAAACTGTTTTCATCTAATCTCACTCAGTTCCTTTAATAAGTGTCTTTCCTCACTGTAAAAATCTATTGAATTGGACCACAATCATTGTGTTCAAGGTTATATGAAAAGGCACCACTGCACTTCAGCATGATTCTTCACATAGATACAACCCACGTAGACAAAAGAAATGTACTGTATTAATGATATTTTAGGCTTTTTTACACTGTCTACGTTATACAAGAAATGCAAAACTCTGTCGGTGTTGGTGAAGTAACTAAGGCCCTTCCTTTCTCTTGCAGTACGACAGGCTCAAAGGCAGAACATTAATATTCATTTGTGTCATGTTTCACGGACAAAAAAAGGACTATTATTACAACAGTTCAGGTTTATCCCTTCCTACGCTGTGCGTGTGGAAACAATCGGACCATTAGCTGTCGAAGCCAGGCTATGACTGGTCATCGGCTCCCGGTAAAGCCCGTGTCCGTGTCCGTGGCTCGGCTTAACCCGCTGTCAACGCGTTTTTAAACCGTGTTGCCCAATAGCGTTAAGTGTTGTCGTCACACCACGGTATTGATTTGCGCGATCACAAACTAGACAAGAGGCGAAATGTTGCCCAGTCACAGCCAGCTGCGAACTTAATCCAAGACAAAAACTAATCACGAACGACACATTAAAACAACACCGGAGTCGTTACCGGGCTACTTTTCAGATGATAACTGGATTTCACCGTGTTAGCCTCGCGCTAATGGTAACGGGATGTTTACTTGCTTATTGTTCTGGGAGCAGCCGTGAAGTTCACGAATAGCGCCCGTAACTGCGGGGGGGACACCGGCCACGCACGACTTTAACGAGACCTCGATAAATGCAGAGATATTACAAGACAGAACCCACCCCATCCTTACCTTAGTGTGATGCGTAGCGGGGGCACGAACTGTCACGAACGGCGTGAGCGCTAGCGGTCAACCGCTACCCTGCCGTTGACGCTAGCTTAGCCCCTCGGTGTGGCGAATAACAGGTGGGGACTGTCAACAAATGTCTCCGTCGAATTATAGTGCGCTGAGCCACCACGACGTCAAAGCCAGACAGAAGCAGTGGTGAATAAGTCCAAGCAGCTCGGCTTGTGTCAGACGGATGAAACACTGCTGCTAACCCAACCGGTCTGGCGAGACGGAGAACCGGAGGATCCGATCACAGGGAGCTGCAGTTACTCGTTGTTCTTCTTCTTTTCATCTCCCGGTAGTGTGGGCGCAGCTACGGCGTGTTACTGCCCTCTACAGGCCCGGAGGTATGAAGAGTACACAATAAAAATAAGATAGAGCATTTCCAATTCATGAGGCTTCCTCCCACAGCCAAAAACATGCACTAGGGGGTTAGGTGAATTGGTCACTCTATATTGTCCATAGGAATGAATGTGAGTGTGAATGGTTGTCTGTCTCTATGTGTCAGCCCTGCGATGAACTGGCGACTCATCCAGGGTGTACCCTGCCTTCGCTCAAGTCAGCTGGGATAGGCGACAGGGACCTACGTCATCACGCAAGAGTAAGAACAGCTGTGCTGATTTACGCAAATCGCCCAGTGCGAGACTGTCTCATAACACGACCTGTAGGTGTAGCCTGTGCAGACCATGAAGACTGCAGCCAACGTGGTCTGCAGTCTTCATGGTCGACGTCGGCTGCAACCCCTGGATTGGGACACAGCTTCAGATGTTTGGAAATTAGCTAGTAGATGACTGTTCATGGCATGAATGAATGAATGAATGAATGAAACTTTATTTATAAAGCACTTTACAACAACAACAAAGCTGAAGCAAAGTAGACCAATATAAGTTATTAAACAGGTGACCTGCCAGTCACCACGGCTTACAACCACTTGTCAAGATAGTACGTCTGTTCTTTTTTTACCTGTACTAGATGTTGACGGAATCTGAAATGCATGCTGTCTCTCCTTGGTAATCCCGCAGTTAGGTCAGGTACAGATTCTAGCTCCGTAGTAGCTACTGCTGTGACTGTTTTCAACTCTGCAAGTGAGTGTGTGAGTTTGTGCACCTGTCAAGTTGTAAGACATGATGACTGGCAGGTCGTCTGTTTAATCATTTACAGTGGGTCGCTACAAACAATTGGCTACGGTCTAAATTTCCAACATTGTAGACAACACGTTTCAAAATAACATTGTCAAAAACTGATTTGCAATTCATGTGCGCAACATGACAAGCATCTGCTAATTCTAGAAGGCAGCAAGAGTTTGGCTGGAAAAAGGCCATTCTTCTCATTTCCACTCCATACATCAAAAACTCATTTTTGGGGTCAGAACAACACTCCTGGAGAATGTGTGGACACGACTGCCAATCACTCTCATGTCTTTTGGATGTGTGCAAAGATTGACACATGTGGAACTTATTAAAAAAGTCAATATCTACCATTTTTTACTGCTTTAATTTTGGCAGTGAAGCGGGTCATCAACAGGAAGTGGCTAAAGAGTGACTTTCAGAAAGCTGTGGAAACATTAAGCTTCTCTTATTGCAGTAACTCCTGCAGTCCATTAAAATATGTTCTACACTTTCTGTTTTGCTGCAGTCACATTTTCCATCTGGATGTTCAACGGCAACTGCCAGCACATGTTTCAATGCACAATGTCCAAGATTTAACTGAGTTATGACTGTCCTGTCTGTCCATTCTTTAATTTAATATACTATTTACATCTGGCTGTTCTGAAAAATAAAATCTGCCTTTGTTTTCATCTTCCCATTGAAATGTTTGGACACACCTTCAGTGAATATATTTAATTTTTATTATTTTCAACATTGCACATTAATACCGAAGACGTCCAAATTGTGAAAGAACATGTATGGAACTATGTAGAGAAAAAAAAGTTGAACAACCTAGCACAGGTTTTATATTTTAGCTTTGATGACAGCGTTGTATTATCTCATCAGAGTCTCGAAGTAGCCACCTGGAACAGTTTTCAAATCACAGGCGTGTCCTGTCAACAGTTCCTTAATGTGCTTTAAACTATGTGTTGAAAACACTTACATTGAAATCAATTTTACCCCCTTTCACTAATCACAAAATTCCAAAAGCCTGCATCTTTTAAAATACAATATCATCTAAATGAAACAGTTGCCAATACATGTTTCAATACTTAAATGCTCTATTAGAGCTACTACAACTATCTCAGGAACTCTGAATGTTTCTCCAAGTCGTCAAATCAGTGATGAAATGGGCCTCATGAGGACCTTTTCTGAGACTGGTAATGCTATCTTGGGACAATCCTGATGAGAGCCACTGAGATTCACTTTGACATTGACTCAAAATGATCATGTTTAGGCCTGGCTCTGGTCTAGTCAATCCAGAACACTCACATCATTACACAGGAACCATTTCCTGACTAATGTTGCCGTTTTCTTTGAGTTGCTGTGTTCAAAGTAGGTCCCAAGCTACAGTGGTATGAAAAAGGATAGGTACCCCTGACCATTTCTAATATTTTCATTTATAAATCAGTAGGTGTTTGGATCAACAATTTCATTTTTGATATATCAAATAACTGATGGACAGAGTAAGATTTCAGCAGTGAAATGAGGTTTGTTGGATGAACAGAAAATGTGCAATAATGCATCAAAACAAAATTCGACAGGTGCAAAAATTTGGGCATCCCAACAGATTAGTCACATCAACATGTAGTAGAACCTCCTTTTGCAAAAATACCTGTAGATGCTTCCTATAGCTTCTAATGAGTGTCTGGATTCAGGATGAAGGTATTTTGCATCATTCCTCCTTACAAAACATCTCCAGTTCAGTTGGGTTTGATGGTTGTTGAGCATGGACAGCCCGCTTCAAATCATCCCACAGATTTTCAATGATATTCAGGTCTGCGGACTGGGATGAACATTCTAGAACATTCTACTTGTTCCTCTGCATGACGCCTGAGTAGATTTTAAGCTGTGTTTTGGGTCATTGTCTTGTTGAAATATCCAGCTCTGATGTAAATTCAGCTTTGTGACCGATTCTTGAACATTTTTCTCAAGAATCTGCTGATATTGAGTGGAATCCATGAGACCCTGAGCTTTCAAAAGCTTCCCAGCACTGGCCACACAGCCCCACAGCATGATGGGATGTCCACCAAATTTTACTGTAGGTAGCGCATGTTTTTCTTGGAATGCTGTGTTCTTTCACCACCATGCATATCACCTCTTGTTATGACCAAATAACTCAATTTTCGTTTCACCAGTCCACAGCACTCTATTCTAAAATGAAGCTGGCTTGTCTAAATGTGCTTTTGCATACTTCAGGTGACCCTGTTTGTGGCGTGTGTGCAGAAAAGGCTTCATACAGCTTTTCATTATGTGGAGTGCGCTGAATTGTGGAACGATACACAGTGACACTGTCTGCAGCAAGATGATGTTGTAGGTCTTCTGAGGTGGTCTGTGGGTCGTCTTTGACTGTTCTCACTATCCTTCACCTTTGCCTCTCCAATATTTTTCTTGGTCTGACACTTCTGGCCTTAACAAGAACTGTGCCTGTGGCCTTTTATTTCCTCACTATGTTCCTCACAGTGGACACTGACAGCTGAAATCTCTGTCATAGCTTTTTGTAGTCTTCCCCTAAACCATGATGTTGAACAATCTTTGTTTTCAGGTCATTTGAGAGTTGTTTTGATGCCCCCATGTTGCCACTCTTCAGAGAAGAGTAAAAGAGAAGAACAACTTGGAGTTGGCTATCTTAAATACCTTTTTTCATGATTGGACGCACCTGTCTATCAAGTTCGAGGCTTAACAAGCTCACCAAACCAATTTTGTGTTCCAACTAAGTAGTTACAGGTTTTCAAATCAACAAAATAACAAGGGTGCCCAAATTTATGCACCTGTCTAATTTTGTTTTGATGCCTATTGTGCATTTTCTTTTCATCCAGTGAACCTCATTTCACTGCTGAAATCTTACTCTGACCATCAGTTATTTGATATCTCAAAATAAAATTGCTGATCCAAATACCTACTGATTTATAAATGAAAAATAATAGAAATTGTCAGGGGTACCTAAACTTTTTCATACCACTGTATACAAGTCCAAGTTTTTCTGTAGAATGCAATAAATTTGGGTGACACTGGGACCAAAATGTCAAGGCAGGTGCTCCAGTGGACAAGACACAATGTGTGTGTCCTTCCTTATCTTTGATTCTATTGTTGTAAAAGCTTGATTTTTTTCTAACCATAGAATCAAAAAATGTGGAAAGTGAAAACCCAATCTGGATGATTCCACAGCTAAGATACTACACAGAGGCTTCACACAGTCACAGTTTGGCTATTTTTCTGCATGTGTCTTGTGCTTGATTTATTTATATATAGTACAATATTAATCCCTAGCAGGAAATTCATCTTTCTGCTGTGTTAACGGCACACAGTGCATGTTTTTTGAGTGGGAGGGGAAACTGGAGTACCTGGAGAAAACTTGCGCAGTCACGGGGAGACCATGCAAACTCCACACAGAAAGGCTGTGTGTCAACCCCAGGATTCAAACCCAGAACCTTCTTGAAAGGCACGTGTGCTTACCACTGCACCACCTTACTGCCCATTCAACCTGTTGTTCTGCATTGTTAGAAACCACGTGTACTAATATCTTGATGTACATCTGGACAACAAGATGGACTGGTTACACAACACAGATGCACTCTGTCAAAAGGGACAGACTCGGCTATTTTTCCTAAGGAAACTCAGGTCAGATGTCGGCTCTGAGATGCTGCACAGGTCAGTGGTGGACAGTGCGTTACTTTATCCTTCACTCTGGTGCACGTGGGAGGTTGACTGTTCTGTGCAGTATCTTAGCTGTTGCTAGGACTGCACTATTCTGGACAGAGATTTCAGATGCTGTTCCTAGCATCCGCTGAAGTCGCTCGCCCAGTTTGGATGTTTATGCACGGAGGATTCTGATGTTGCCTTCACTTTCCACATCTTTTCAAGTTCCTCCTGCAGCCTGTGGAATTTCCCAACTTTCTCATGTTCCTGCTTTCTGATGAAGCTGTCACTTGGAATTGTCACATTTATCACCAGCCTTTCTCTGTTCTGTCCATCATCACTATGTCCAGTTAGTTAGCCATCACCTCTTTTGAGTCTGAATCTGTAACCTTGGTCATTCCGTACACTATGCCAGCCACTTGCCATTCCATGTACGCCCTGCATGCCAGAATCTTACACCCTGCTGTGATGTGCTTGATGATCTGGAGCACATCTGGGATTCTGTCCAGAGAGGCAGACCGCAGCCTCAATCGATCTTTTCCCCAGTGCCTACTCCTGTACTGCCGTAATCAGTGGCTACTTTACTGTGACCTTAGTCTTTGATTCTTTTAAGAGATCTCTATGCTGTAAAAAAAAGACCACTAGGTGGCATTAGTGCCTCGGGGAAAAGGAGGATGTGAGTGAGAACATTTCCATTAGACTTTATTTCAAATGAACTCATAACATTTTCAAATTCATACATACACTATTACGAGCTTCAGTATTCATGCTATGTATAGTGTTAATGACGTTATACACAAAAATCCTCAAAATAAACACAGCATAGTCAAAAAAGACTAAGGATGAACAATAGTTCCATAATGAGCAAAATAATCAAGGAAATGAACAAAAAAGGCTAAATAACGTCTACCAAAAGGACAAAATAATCCTGCAAATAACCCCAAAAAACAAAACAAAAAAAAACTTATAAAATGACCAATCAGATGGAAAATAATCAGAAGAACTAAATCATCTTATGATCACAGTCACTATGTACATACATATAATGTTTGTTTAACATTTTAATGTACATTAGCCTTAGAAACATGACAATGAGTACAATAAAAAATAAGTCATCCTCATTGAATATGACAATAAAAAATAATATTACATATGTATATTACATTTATGACCAAGTGTAATTTTTTGTCTCATTTGTTTAAGTGGGCTACACTTACCCACTCAGTATTTAAATATATATCAGGTGATGTCCTACTAGGTAATTTATGCAGAAAAGTATGCAATTCTGTATATTTCACAAAGATTGGACAAACCTAAAAAATATGTTATAGAAAGAAAACTGTAAAGGACAGAATGAAACAAAGCATAAAAGATGAAACAACATGAAATCTAGACGAGAAACTGTCAACATGTCACATTCAGTTCATTTGACAAATTATAATTGATTCGTGAGCAAAAATATACTCTAACAAGGTCAATGTACAGTATGAATGCCTGATCAAGATCTGGTCGATAAATAATCACGTGCACTTATATATTTTGGTGAATTATTAATCTTCTTTCTGACTTAGCTGTTCCTGGTTTTATGATTTTACCTCATTGTTTTATTTTTTACTTCTTTTTCTTTGATTTATTATCTGTGAAGGGTTTGGCACTTTTGATAGATGAGATTACCGGTATGTAAAAAAAAAAAACATTATTATTATTACTTGTTCAAAGAACAAGTCAAGCAAGAGCGTTGCATGGCTTTTACTTCCGGTATTGTTTCTTAAAGCCGGAAGTATCTAAGGAGTAGTTTTGAATTTGTCATTTTTGATTGTTTGAAATTCATCTAGCTAATGATCCTACTTAAATTGTTTAAAGTGCAAAATAAGTTAATTGGTGTGATTTTGAGCTCGTTTAAAAAGCTGCGACGGCGGCGCTGAAGCTAGCAGTGCGGATATTCAAAAAAAAGGAATAAAACGGTAAGATGCGGAGAAGTAGAAGACAGTTAATGCTCTACGGTGAAGTATCTACACATGGTCGTCATTTTGGCGCAGTGTGTTGACCTGAATTAACATCGGAATGAAGATTAATGTTTCGACGTGTTTTTCTGCTTTTTCTGTGGAAGCAGAGCTGTGATTTGATGCACGAGACCGCAAAGTGATTTGTATCAACGCGAGATTTCCGTAAACTCAGACGACGGGGGCCTGCGTGAGATGTATTTATGTTTTTCTGTTGGACACGGGACGCGATTAACGGTCCGCTACTGCGACGGATTTACTGCACGTAGAAAACGGAGGCTCGGCTATGAGTCGGTGTGGAGCTGATCAGAGGCGGGTGAGTGTTACCGCTGCTCCCGACGAGTCGAGGAACCCGTTCAGTCTCCTCTGTAGCGTTAAATTGTTTTGTCAGCTGGGCCAACACCAGCACCACGACAGCACTGCTGGGGTTGAATAAATCCCCAATAAACGCTTCTTTTACACTCATCTGTAAAAAGTTGTAGTATTGCACCTGGCCAGCTGGACGTTAAGTCGGTGTGTCAAACACCGGAATATCACGCGTTTACATGAGGATCGTAGCTTCATCCCTGCACATTTCAATCAAATCCATCTACATTAACGTCAGCTTCGCGTTGCTATGTAGCTAATAAACTAAAAGCAAAAGGCAGGTGTTGCTTTACAGTGAAAGGTAAGAAAATGAACGTTTTTGTCATGTCTGTTTCATCCTTTTCCTGCTCCATTATGATTGTAAATGTGATTAACGGGAGCCTTGAAAAGGTAACGTAGCCAGCAAACTTTTTCACCCCAAAACACTCAAATATTTTATGTCCCCTCAAATTTACAAAAAAAATATGTGCAGTAATGGATTTCTGTTAATTGTGTTTTGTCCATTTTGTTGCCGTCGATGCGTATATTGTTCATCTTCTTGCTTTTTAGTGGATTGTTAATCCGTACGTTTTTTGGACCGTATCTCCTTCCGTAGTTCACACCAGTCAGAGGCCATAAGGTCAAGCTCTTCAGGGACCTGTCGGCGATTACTTTTCAGAAATCTATCTTTTGTAGTTTTTTAAAATAATTTATGTTTTTTTTCCTAGGGTTGTCAAAATTAACCCGGATTAAACCATTTGCGTGATTAATTAGATTAAAAATTTTAACGAGATTAACGCACAATAACTCATATCAAGGAAAAAGTGATAAAATGTTATGTTACATTTGACCCAGGTCACTGCCAACTTCTATAGTATTTGCTGCTTCAAAGTCAATTTAAATGAAAAAGTATGTCTTTACACATTAGTTACTGATGAAAACAATGAACCAAGTGTAAAAAAAAAAAAAAAAAGCAAAAACACCGTCATCAGAACATTCCAGATGTTCTGTTAAGTTCTACAAAGCAGCTGGAATTTACTTTAGTTACACAAGTTTAACTCAGAACAGAAATATACATTTTAATGTAAAATAAGTAAATTTAGTCAAGTGTCCATATCACCTTCTGTCATGAGTGTTTTTGCTCCTACAAAATAAAAAACGAACGAATGTTAATGGTGATTAATCAAAATGAATCCAGTGACCCCTGTGATTAATCAGATTAAAATTTTTAATCATTTGGCGGCCCTAGTTCCTTCACAAAAATCTTTCCCATAGGAAATGAATGGAGAAGTCAAACGAATTGTTTGTGAGACAGTGCCATGCTGTGTGGTTACCATGGCAACGACGGTGCAGCGGCGTTACCTTTGATGTTCCTTCCATCCTTGGCGGATGCGTGCGATCTCTTCAAATATTGCAAATTTTCTACTTTTCCCAATTTATTCTTTTTTGTTTGGTTGTTATTTGTTCATGTCATTAATTATTTTTGTCATTTTCTAGCATTTTTGTTCCATCTTTGATTATTTGTATTTAGCGTTGTAGATTTGTGCATTCCTTTGTTTTTTGTTTTTTGCTTGTTCATTTTGTTGCGTTTTTGTTGTCTGTTTTGTCTATTTTTTACATTTATTGATTGTTGTTGTACATTTTGATTGCTTTTTTCACTTTTGTTCATTTTGTAACTTCCTTTGTCTGTTTTTGTAATTATACTCGACCATTTGTTTCCATTTTTTTTTTTCATTTTGTTGATTATTTTTGTTGGTTGTTCTGTTCATTTCTGTTGTTCGATTTGGTGCTTATGACCAAACATGTGGAACAGCTCAGGTATGAATTGCATGTATGGATCTTAATGAGAAATCCATGTTCCTGCACATGCAACAGTCAACCATCCCAGATCTTTTCTCTACAATAATATATCCTTAAAATCTGTTTCAAGTGTAATATTACTACAGAGGATGAGCAACGTAAAGTGGACCCAGCAATAGTTAAATAAATTTTTTCTGACTCATGTTCGTTGATTAACGTCAACCCTGTGGCCACATGTTGGGTGTTGTTTGTGCACATAAATAATTGTTTTCATGTTTCAGCTTTTAGGGGGGAAGCTGATCACATTATGAGTCCTTCAGCTCTGCCCGAGGTCTTCTGCTGTTGTCACAGGAAAATCTGGTTGCATTCAGCGGCAGGAGGCGAGCGCGTCTCCGTTTTCCACCCGATCTGCGCCTGGATGATGGTACGGAAAGACGAGCATAATGAATAGATACACGACCATCCGGCAGCTCGGGGACGGCACCTACGGCTCCGTCATCCTCGGCCGCAGTCTGGAGTCCGGAGAACTCGTTGCCATCAAGAAGTGAGTATCTGCACATGGTGTGTTTGTGTTTCTCCGCAGCTGTGGACATGGACATAGTGGCTGCGTTTTGTGACGGGCCTTGTGTAATATGTAGCAGAGCAAATACAGGTACTTTTATAATTTTTTATAAAACATGACAGCAGCTTTAAAAAAAGGCACAAGTGTGGAGTTTGACAATATAGAACTGGCTGTTGGACTGAAAAATATTGCTATCAATATACGTATATTTTATTGTGGTATTTAATGATGGTTATTTATTGTGGTAAACCTTTTTCTTTTGTCTCTGTGATGATAAAACTCACACATCGTTCATTTGATTTATCGTGATTCAAAATTTATCCAGTGAACAAAATGTCAAGGGCATCAAATTTTTCATCTTTTTGTCTGCCGGTGTATCGTTAACTAATACTTTAAACGCACAAATAACAAGGTGGTTCATTTGATTTTCACTCAGGACCAAAGGTCAGCCTGTAAATTTGAATAAAATACAAATTTAGCATTTATTTTGATAATTTTCAGTGTAGAATTTTATGAACATATATACCCTGTTTACTTATTTTATCCACGAAAAGCATTTCTTTTTGTAGCTCGCTGTATAAAATGGGCAGTAGCACAGCCAATAAAAATACATTTTTGGCCATAATCGCTCAGTTGTACCACTAAATACGAAACCATGTTTTTTCAGGATGAAACGAAAGTTCTACTCATGGGAAGAGTGCATGAACCTTCGTGAGGTCAAGGTAAGTTATTTACATGTCTGACAAAGTGTCAGGCCATGGAACTCGCATTGTAGAGCCGAGTCGAAGAAGAATG
The DNA here is from genome assembly GCA_029823295.1 of Pseudamia nigra. Taxonomy (NCBI): domain Eukaryota; kingdom Metazoa; phylum Chordata; class Actinopteri; order Kurtiformes; family Apogonidae; genus Pseudamia; species Pseudamia nigra. The sequence goes on from JAQQAE010000699.1 coordinate 26,570, forward strand.
AATGTGGTTATAACCAGTGTTGGGGAGTAACAGCAGAGTCCACATAGTGCTTTTTTCTGTCAGAAAAGCACAGCAGAGATAAACGACACATTTCACATGCTGTTGGCTTCCCAATTGTTAAAACAAGCAAACACAAATATTCCCTGCAACTAAGAGCTAAGGATATACGCTTACCAATAAAACCGGTGTTTGTACTGTTCACTTTTCATTCTCCATGTTTGTATGTGAAGGGAAGCTTCCTGGAAAAGTCCCCCGAGCACTGATTGGTCCACTGGTGAACAGCAGTTGACACAAAAGTCCTTTTTTTCTGAGAAGGTTCAAGTCTATTCAACTTTGGAAAACGCTGCACTCTGCCAAAAAAAGAGCCCAGCGTCATGAATCACTAATGTGGTTGGTTCTCCTTGGACTGCAGCTGAATTCCATATGACAGTGGTTCTCAACAGGTGTCTGTGTCTGACCATCGTAAAAAAATTTTACATTATTTTTTTTAAAGTACAGGTGTATTTTTTTTTTTTAACCAAAATATGCGCATACAGTGGAACCTCGGATAACGACCGCTTCGGACAACGAAAAATTCGGATAACGACGAAAACCAATTATTAGGAAATTGACCTGGATAACGACGAAAACCTCGGATAACGAATTTTTCTATTTAAAAAAATAAAAATAGGCTCCGACCTATTTTCTTATTTAAATCCAGGTGGTGACCTTTTTTTTTTTTTTTTTTTTTGGCCAGGCAGCGTATTTCAATCCCCCAGGCATTGTGGGAGATAATTACCTTATTTAACTGATAGGACATAACAGTGACTGTAGGCCAGTGGAATAAATTATTTCTATGTTTTATGGGTGCCAGAGGTGTGTATGTGTACGTGTGGACGTGTAGCCAACGCACTAGCATTTTAAGAGTTAAAATCATGAAAATGAATTCACATTTGCTGGAGTTTATGACCAAAAAAGTTTCATATTTCAAGATATGTTCCAGTAACCTAATAGGGCCTTAAGGGGAAGAAGTGTGTTTTTTAAAGGCGGGCCTGAGGGATAAACCTAATATTAGACTGATTCCACGGTTTCCGGTCATGGAGACATGGCCTCTGACGGGTCCACACCGTCCTCTGTGACCAGGGCTCAGAACTGTTTAAGTCCCGTTTCCAAACACCGGTCACGGAGGTCCGGAGGTGCTGGCTCTGACCAGCCGCCGTTGTCTTCTTCTCATGCTTTCTTGCTGTGTGCAGCTGGCAACACACCACAAAAGTTTTGGCCCGATTTTGCCTACGATTCACAGCTGGGCGGAGTCCGCACCGGTCAGCACCAGTTGGGGATAGAACGTAACGCCGGAACGGATTAAATATGTTAAGCGGAGCACCGCTGCATTCAAATTTTTCCGGATGTAATCAGCTAGCGTGTCCAGGTCACGACCCAACAGCAAACACGTGTTGTCGACAGCTCGTGAATAAGAGTAGATGGCACGTCGGAGGAGGTAGAAGATGAAGACAACTGGAAGTAGCGGGGATATCAAAACGATAGCAAACAGCCACACCTGTTTGCTATCGCCGGAGCAAATAGCAACAGCGACCGCGGGCCGTTTGTTGCTCGTGTTTGTTTACCTGTTCAACTTCACTTGGTTTGACTCGTCACGTAGTGCGTGATCCGTCATCAGGTACAGTCAGTATTTCAGTCGTAGGAGGAAAAAAAAAACCCCAGTCCGTGGAGGTGCTGTGTTTTCAGAATCACGTCGCAGGTGATGTGGAAGAAGCCTTTTTTCCCCACGTGACTGTATTAATATCCTACTACCAGGAAACAGCCACAGTCCCAACAGTTATGACTTATGAATAAGTCTCCGTTTAGGCCAAGGAGGCACATCATAAGATAATTCAAAAAAGAAAAATTAGTTTACGTGTGACAAAACACACAACTCGACATTAAAACTGACTAAACAGTGTTTACAGTCAAACATCAAGGAAAAACGACAGTACGACTTTTTTTCAATTTCTGTTCAATTTTGTTGGTTGTATGATTATTTTGCGAAAATGAAACCAGGCGACCGAGAAAACGGGAGAAAACAAAAACAAAGCAGTCAAAAAAATGAACAACACTGACGAAAAACAAGCAAGAGAGTGAACAAAAATAACGAAAAACCATCGAGAAAATTGGAAAATAGACAAAATGAGCGAAATTGAGCAACTGAGTGAGTAAAAATAAACCGAATAATAAAGAACAAGTGAACAATAATAAAGATTGGAAAATAAAGGCAAATGGGGAACAGATGCAAATTTTACAAATAATCAGGAGGACGAATCATTTTCTGCTTTGGTTAATTAATTCATGCGTGCATTTTTTGACATAAAACAAAAAATGTAGAATATGTTCCATAAAGTGATCAGGAATGAGTACGATGGTGACAAAACGAGCAGAAATTTAAAAAAAAAACTGAGAAAATGAAGAAAGACGATAAAGACGATTAAAAAAATGAAAAAAAAAAAAAACCACGCAGGATTCTTCAAAAGCGTCGAGACGATTAAAGTGAACTCAACAAAACAATTAATAAACAGGACGAAACTAAAGAAAACATGTGACATCAGCAAAAAAAAAACAAAAAGAAACGCGTTTTTGAAACTGGCCAAAATAATCAACACACTGAATAAGAATCATTTTTTTAAAAATGTAACAACATTATCAAAAAAAAATCATGAAAGTGGACCAAATAATATGGAAAATAATCTGTAAAGTGAACAAAAATGAACCAAATATGTGAAAACATCAGAAGAATAATGGAGAAAGTGATTAACAAATGAAATGTGTTACATTTATTACATTATTAATTTTTGCTTATTTTCAGGATTATTTTAGTCATTTTTGATCATTTTGACCAGTACATTTACAAACCCAATCCCCCCCCCAAAAAATTGCTGTATAAAATAAAAACAAAAAACATTATGCAACGATTTCCAGATCTCATCAATCTATAATTTACTCCCAGCAGAAACATAAACAACACACAGTGTAAGATTGTTAAAACTGTGACTTTTTTCAACACTTTATTTCATGGAAAATTTTAAATTTGATGGCAGCAACACGTCTCAAAACAGTTGGCACAGGGTAGACAAATGACGTCTAAAAATTGTGGAACTCTTTCAGAAAAAAAAAAGTTCCTGGCCATAAATTTGTGAAGACTTTGAAGATCCCACCACGTACAGTGTGTAATAAAAGCAAAGAAGAAGCCATATGTGAACGTGACCCAGAAACAACACTATGTCATGTTCCTTCCATTGTTCCTTTTCTTACTTACCGTATTTTCCGGGTTATATGTCGCGTTGGAATTTAGTTGCACGAGCCAAAAAATGCATAGTGAATTAGAAAAAAACATGTCGCTCTGGAGAAAAGGTCAACGGCGCCGACACGTTCGGCAGGTGCGGTTGTTACCGGTAAACTCTACATTTTAAATTGTCACAGATGCAGGTACACGAGCCTAGAGTGACCTCTAGTGGCTGTCAGTGTGACAAACACCCAATACTCAAAATAATTTATATACAAGTCACTCAGGTATATTTGTCGCTCCCGTAACCAGACGATGAAAAAACCACAACGTATATGCCGGAAAATACGGTGTATATGTTTGCGGATTAATTTTTGTTCCTCAGTTTGACCTTATGAAAAGGTCAGATTTGTGATAGGTTTGGAAACACTTTTGTCCATATAGTAAGAAGTGTTTGTATGTGTCTCTAATTTTAATATGTAGATGTGTGGGGGTTGATGGTTTGTGTCGGTGGTGGTGGGGGGGGT
>JAQQAE010000700.1:0-30349 GCA_029823295.1 Pseudamia nigra
AGTCTAAAACCAACTTAATACCTTTTGACTTCACTGCCTTTTCTTTGCCTCTTAGCCTTAAGCCATACAGGGAATACTCGTTATAAGTATCCATTCCTTGCTTTTTATGCTTTCATCCTTAAAAGCTATGCAAACACGGTAAAGGTTAAGTACATTTCTTTTACATATGTTACATTTACTATGGGTAGTTTGTGAATATGAAATAAGCTAACATTCCAAACAGAAAACATGGTGCTCAAAGCAAGATCAGGGCATACAGAGACACGAAAGAAGCCTTAAATTAAACATCGTCTTCCCTTAGCAGCATTTTGGCTGCTGTATATTTGCACTTGCCGCTCACCTGCTCCTGTATATTACTTTCCTCTCAGGAGGAGCTGGTCGGGAGTCTCTATTCCATTATCAAACTGTATGGGGAGAGCATTGCTTTTATAGGGGATAAGAGATGCCCATGTGGTTGGCCATGATTGTTACCAACCCCAAATGCACTGATAATGTATGATAATGGATTCTCCTTAATCCAAATATGGTGCCTTGTGGGCCCTAGGTGAGTTGTGCACCTCCACCTACAGCTCCAAAATAAATGCATGGCTATTTACCCTCCTGCACAGGTAACTAGTCTTTGTACCCTGCTTCTTGATACTTATCTGCATCACTGTGAATCAACATAAGTGTATGACTGTTAAAAGAATGACACGGGTATATTAAACATGATGGCGGTCTTGCTTACATCAGTTTCATTAATTAGTTATATTTTGTACTAGGCAATACTATTAGCCTGTCATCTCCTGTCACTACTAAGTAAATACAGGGCCATACTGTTATCTCTAATTAAGCATGGGATTGACATAAATCTCTTTTATGATTAAGAGCTAATGTGTACTTATTTACTTTCTCAAGCCAGTGAAATTTTATATAATATCAGATTTTATTTTATTCAGCCTAGTGCTGGAGGTGTTGGGTTATAGTATTCTTCTTTGTATGATGAAATATCCTTCTCCTTTTCCTCATCCATCATTTAGCTTGCTTTATATTCATTCTCGCTCGTCTCCACCTTCCTTTTCACTCCAGATGAACCAGGCCAGTTAAAGATCTACCTTCCTAAGAAGCTGCTCGAGTGTCTACCGAAATGTTCCTCTCTGCCCAAGGAGCGCCATCGCTGGAACACCAACGAGGTGAGAATGAGACACACTTGAGGGAAATATCTGTGACAGTGAGATGAACTTTGTGTGCATTTCTGCTGGGTGACTCATCTTTAACTAATGTCACACTGAGGCATGAAGGGAAGGTAAACAACACAATGGCAACTTTTCATTATGAGACCCTAAAACAGTGACATTTAAAAATAATAAAACAACAACCTGAGCTCACTGCCAAAAATCCCACTAACTGCATGTTGCTGTCTATTTTTCTTTAGAATCCAAACAAGTCAGGGTTAAGGCATCAGAATCAGCTCCCTGGGTCTAAAAATGTGGGGTTTAGAAGCTAAGAAACAAAAAATGAGCCTACAGATTGAATGCTCCAAGGCTGGGTGTTACTGGATTCACAAAAAAAACTATGGTCAGAAGGATAAAGATTGTTATCTGAACTTAACATTGTTGCTATGCAACCATAGAAAACTGTTAAATGTGTGACACATTTCTGCATAAACTTACATTTTTCTGCAGTGTGCTATGTGTGAAAATGATGCCCTAATAACAGTGTGCGTTGTTCTCCAAATCAAAAAATAGAAGACAAAATGAGAAGCTGTCTTTGAGGTATAAACAACATAAGCAGTGGCCATGCACCCAGAGGAATTGATCATAAAAGTGAGTTGTGACTTAAGGGCTTTTTGCACTTTATTTAGTGTTCAACATACTTAATTTTAGTAAGCTTTGACTGCTGCACTTGAACACATTGATACTCATCATTAGTGAGGTTAACACTGCCCTTCTTACAAAATTCGCATCTTACATATTTGCAGTATGATCAATAGATGTCTTAATTCTCCTGCTGGCTAAGTGGTACAGTGTAAAATTGGCCTGTGCTAGGTTGGGGCAAGTTTTTACTCTGGACCAGCGATAACCCTGAGCTAAACATTTGGTGTGTGAAAAGCTTTTCAGAGTTGCATGTTGTTCCAGACTTAAGCTGTTAGCTTAGGGAAGTGTTTGATGGGTGGAAATGGATGCAGGCATTTATCGTCAATAGCTCCTTGTTTATGCATTGCACAGCTCTCCACTGGTGGTTTGCTCCATCCATTGTGATGTGGTTGGCCTCTGCTGAGACATTTTCTCCATGTGCAGGCTGTGTACTCCATTATGGATGTGTGTTTGTGTGTTTGTGTTATTGATTACCAAGTCGAGCATTATTATGCAATGCAAAGCTGATTTGGCCTGTGGTTTTTCTCTCAGGAAAGTCATTACATTTTTCATGCAATCCATCTCAATGAAGGTCATACTGGGACCTGGGAGTTAAGCACGGTGCCTACAGTGTTCTCATATGAATAGGCACTATTTTTGTGTGTCTGTAGGTGTGGTTCAGAACAACATGATCACTACTGTTAGGGACTTCGACCTCGACTGAGAGCAATTGTTCACAAGGTGCAAAACCAGAGCTGCCCTCTCTCCTCCTTCTTCATCGGCCTCCTAATATTTGTCCTCTCCATTTGAAAGTTTCATTTCCTCCTTTTCTCTCTTCTTCTCTCCCCATGCCTCTCTCCCTCTGTGATGAGGAGGTACAGGCTCAGTTCAGGGGGAGGTTGGGTGTCCCTCAGTGCATTCCTTCAAAGCTCTTCTTCCACCCAGGCATAAAGTTTCCTGCATACTTAAACACCCCATTGTGTCTGCTGCTTCCCTGGCTTGGTTCGTTCAGAGGAGAGCTGTGTGGATGCTCACTTGGGTGTCTAGTCCATGCACAGTATGATTTCTGTGTGCAGATGTGTATGTGTGTATGTCTATGTTGGATATGATTATTGCAGTCAATAATTTTGTAGCTGCAGCAACATAAGAATTGATTTTTTTCAGTTTGTTGATTTGTATCTGTCTGTATTGCAGACATTGTGAGAATTGTAGCAGTTTTCATCTGCAGTACACTGAAAATTGAAATCATGATTGATCAAATTTTATATACATGTAGAGTTTATACAATGAGGATAACACAATTTTCAAGCCAGCAGATATGAACTGTTGAGTAAACTGTCATATTAGAAAGTTTTAGTGTCTTTAATTCAGGCACATTCTCTGTACCCATGTAATAATACTGCAGTACTCTTATTACTAGGTAATAGTATAACAGTATTATCCATATTATATAGTATTATAGCAGTATTACATTATTAGAATATTTTAATACTATGTAATACTATTTGGGGCTTTTTGTGCATTGAGAAGTAATTTGTGTCTTCTTCTCTTTGCGGCTGCCCCCTCAGGGGTCGCCACAGCGCAATACCAGTGATTTGCATGTTTGATCTGGCATAGGTTAATTTGTGTAAATTTTAAATTTTTTTATCCTTACTATTTCAGTGATTTTTGTGGTGAAGATGTTTATAAATGTTTAAAAAATGTATGTAAATGCATGCATGTAGAATTAGGATTATGCAGAATATGTGTCTGTGGTGTCTGTGTGTGCTTCTTTGTGAATAAGAAAAGGAAAGTGTGAAAGATTTAGAGATTAGTATTCTCTGTTTGGATGAGGAAGACTTTGATTAAGTCAGAAGCGACTCTTACAAGTCTTCATTTGGTTTGTCCTTACTCTCACCTTTTTCTTGCTTGTGTCTGTGTTTGTGCACATATCTGTTTGTTTTCATGTGCACATGTGCAGTTTCATGTGATCCTCTGATCTCTGTTTTGTCATGCATGGTCCCCCCACACCTTGGCCGCCCACATGCACTGAGCTGTGACCCCATACATTTTTAACCCAACTACTCCTCCTCTCTCTCCTCTGTGCTCCTCCTTCTCTTTGCCTCTTCCCTTCCTCTCTCTCTCTCTTTTGTGTATCTACTGATGTGTGAAATTATTCTGGGATGGAGGGATGGATTCCTCCCTGAAGGGCTGAGAGGAGGCGTGAGCCTTTTGTTCAATAAGAGATTGGGTGTGTATGTGTATCTGTCTGTGGTAATTGACTATAGACTAGTTTTCGATAACAAACCACACTCAGGTGGACAGACTGATGGTCTGTTTTATCTATCCATCAGGAATGACTTTCGGTTTGGTTTCTTTGGAGTTGTAAAATAAATAGACTATCCAAGCTCCTCAAACCTGGACACAGACAAACTTTAAACAAGCCTGAGACTCAGTGATGAGGTGTAAATACTTTTGTGTGGATGACGGGATGTTTTGTATTTTAAGATATCAAAGTGAAATTGTAAGGTCATTTAGAGAAGCAAAAATTTCAACATGAACGTAGCACACACTACGCAAATGTCCTCATCAGTGCATAACTTGATGTGCATTTTAAAGGCTCCTTCTTCAGAGCAGCCCCCCGCCCCACTATGATTCAAATGATGCAATGGTTTGGTATAGACGTCAGTACATCACACAGACAACGGGCGTCCTTGTCACAGTGCTTCTGCATGTGAGTCTGCTCCACATATTCCTCAGTCGCATGGGTGCAAAATAATAGAGAGTGAGGAGATGGGGTTATTTTGCCATTAATGATTTGAAGTAACATGATATGAAACATGCAGTGTTTTATTTATTGTACAACTCCATTCTCTACATGGTGTAAAGAATGCATAGTGTGAAGGCAGCTAGTTGACATTTCACACACGCTCATGTCTGGCTGTGCCACTACATGACACTAACACGATTACTTGAATTAGAAGCAGATGAAAAAGCATATACATTTTAGACCACTGGACCATCTGCCTCATGTGTGCATGTGTGTGCATGAAGGGGAGGCGTTCCCATGGTAACAGATTGGGTGTCTGTGCATGTGAATTTGTGTTAATGGTATGATTGATGCAGCATGTGTGACACAAACACTGTATCAGAGGTGATAAGAGAGATGCGACATTGTCAGTGTCTCTGTTTGTGATGCTGAACATGCTGCCCCACGCAAGAAAAGCGTTGAAAGACAAAATTCTACATCCCAGGTAACAAGCCTATAAAACACTTTGGCACTTACCTAGCACAGTGTGCCATCTCTGCTTGTGTGCACTGCAGTGTCTGGCCGTTGAAGCTCTGTGAACATGTGTCTGTGCATCTTAGCTCATTCATGTCCTTATCATAGTACGGTATGATACATCTGAATGTTCATGCACTGTATTTCTGAGTTGATTCATTGTGATAGTCCCCACCTTTTGGTGGGTAGTATTCAAGTACATTTACTCCATTACATTTTCTTGAGTAGTTGTTCTTTTTGAATAAATGTACTTCAGAAAGTTGCTGTTTTGCAGAATACTTTTGACTGTTAGGCTGGCCGCACATAGAGAAACGCGACTGATCCCAACTCAACTCTATGAGTCCGGTCGTCTCGTACTTGATTTAACGCACCTCGCACACAGCTGCAGATTGACACCACGACTCACGCCTGGTAACTGGAGCCATCTATCGACAGTAAACATTGATTGCGTTGTGACACACATGTCCAACAATGATAAAAATCGGCAAGTCAGAGTCATGACCACCGCACATTGCCGAGACTAAGTCCTGGCGATTCAACATGTTGAATCAGCACAATTTCTCTCGGGATGACATTAATACTGAAAAATCTGGTTGGGGAACCACCGCACATCAAGCCAGTTGAGTTGAGACAGGGTGAGTCGTGTTTCTGTATGTGCAGCTGGCTTTACTCAGTTACATTTGGGATGAAAAACTCTACTTAGTTGCATTTGGCCGCATCTCAATGTGTAGAATAATTTTAAAATTGACTGTGTTTGAGCCATATGATGGTGACAATAGACACCAGTCCTTTTATGGGCTGCTACTTTTTCAACCTAAACAGCAAAAATGACCAAAATAATAATTAAATTAACAAAACAAACAGACTAAGCAACAACATGTATACACATGAGCAAAAAAAGCAGCAAAATTAAAGAAAAAGGCAGCAAAATTGCAAAACTGGGCAAAGCTCAAACTGAACAAAATATACTCAAACATTGCAATAAGCAAATTTTGAGCATGCTGTAAAGTGTTTTTCTCTGCATTTGACAGTAAACAGTGTTAAACATCAAGTATTTTTACATACATCACTCTATTGATGACAGTTAATGTGAACCTCATACTGTTATTATCTGTAGTAGAAGTAACCTGCTCGAACCCATGAGGCTATAATAAATTCCACATTATAAAGTTACTCACTGAGTTGTTTCTATATGAGACACCTTTTGTACACTATCTCAAGTATTTATATTTATAACTACTTCTACTTGAGTCATCATAATTCTAAAGTAACAATACTTTTTCTTGAATACAGGTTATGTTTGTCCTGAGGTGAAATGAGAAGAAATGTCAGCGAAAGAAATACGGTGGCGCTGCATGCCGGTTAACAGACTAAGTGAAAGTGTTACATGAAGGGAAATCACAGTGATAACTTTAGCAGACTGCCAGTTCCAGACCACTATGTTCCATGCATACTGTGGTGAAAGGTGCCCTTGATTTATGACTTTGATATGTGAATTCCAAATGTCCAGCTCACACTGGGACAAGAAGAGGCTGACACTCTCCATTCTGTTAGCTGCATGTGTCAGAATATAGACAAAAGTTGCACACTTTAAACTTACTGAAAGTTTTTAGAAATAGCATGGGTGTGCTGTTCATTTGTTAGATAACATGTTTGTGAGAGATTAGGTCTATCCATGTAAGTGTGTGTGTGTGGGTGTGTGTGTGTGTGTGTGTGGGGGTGTGTGTGTGTGTATGTGGGGGGTGTGTGTGTGTGTGTGTGTGTGTGTGTGTCCCAGAGCCTGCCTATGGCTGTAACCTCTGCAGTTGACATTGAGCTCTGTGTTGTTGCCGTTTACCAGAGTAAAGCATAGTTTAATGAGGGGGCAAAGATGCCAGCACACACTCACACACATTCACACCCATGCACGCACATATATACTCACTAAGGCATGCACACACAATACCAGAGGGTTGTTTCATAGCTCCCTGTGTTTGATTCCTATTCTTTTATTTTTAATCATTCCTCTGTCTTTTGGGTTGAGAAATATTTTATGTTTGGAGAGTGCCAAGTTATAATCACTAATTAGTCCTCCAGGCTCTCTCTTTCCCTCCCTATCTCTTTCTCTCCTCCTCTTTGTCTATCTCTCTATCTTCCTCCAAGCCAAGCATATCCCAATTAAGACCCAACATCATTTTGTGTCTGTTATGACTTCCATTTCTGCTCCAGCCCCAAATATCTATATGTTACTGCTGACCAATAATATCCAAATGCAAAGCAGTGAAAGGGATTAATTAGATTCATACAATTCATACATGTAATTTCCTTGTCCATACAACCACTTATCTAGCAGGCTTTTCATCTGCAAATGGTTCTGCTCTCAGTAGGAAGGCAATGTCGGTAGAAGATTAAAAATGTGTGTGGTTCTATATTTCTATATTTGTGTGGTTCTGTATTTCAGTCATGAAGATATTTCACAATGGCGTTAACAAGGTTTTACAAATCTGGAAAAGCCAGGTGTCTGAGGCAAAAGTTAAAATAGCCTTTCCTTCTTTCCCCTCATTTCTCCTCTCCTCCTCTCCTCCTCTCCTCTCGTCTCCTCTCCTTGTTCTATTTTTCCGTGTTGCACAGACCCACTATTTATCTTGCCCACTATAATTTGACACAAAATATTGTTAACTGGAGACACAGAAATATATTAAACAGTGGGAATGTGTGACTGTGAGTATGTGGTGTTGTGTGTGACGTCATCAGTGTGTATGTGAGTGCATGAGCATGTTTTTGTCTTTTCACTTCCTGTTAGATTCCAAGCAGAGCCTCCACGAACTGAATGACCAACACAGTCTGCTCTGTAAGAAGCCAGGCTGTGCATTGGAGACTGTACTTTTGTACTGTCCCGTGTCCCCTCGTAGAATTGCTGTAATGTGCGACTCATGTACATTAGATTTAATTCACAGCAGACAGAAAGCATGTGAAAATATGTGTGCACTGACACATATGGACTTTGAATAGTGTATGTGTAGAGCTATGTAGTGCCCTCCAAATTCAATGTGCAGACTTGTAAATTTTTTATTCACAACTGATTCATTTATTTTTATTTTTTTCATTTTTTTATATTGTCATTGTTGTATTATCATGCTTGGTCAATTTTTAATTTCCTTGATTATTTTGTACATTTTTCTTTGTTTTTGCTTATTTAATTTTCTTCTAGTTATTCTTATTTTGTTAATTTTGCTTCAGCTTTATTAATGTTGTCTTCATTTTGCTCCATATTTTGTTCATATTTTCTCATTTTGTTTCTAATTTTGATAATTTTTTTAAATGTAAGGAATGTGGTAGGTTTTTTGTAATTTATTTCTTCATATTAGTTCTTATTTTCACTTTTGTTCTTTATTTTCTTTGTGTTTTTCTGATTTTACCTTTTTTAATGTCTTTGTCACAAGAGTTCCCTGTACTGGGGGGTGAGATTTGCGCTGTACAAACGAGCTATGCACACACTACGAAGCACAAATCCTAACATGTAACATATCAAAATGACAGGGAGAAACTCAGCTACACGTCTCTGCCAAGCATTGCCACCCAAACAAAACGCAGTTCAAACCAAAAGCAAATATATGGTCATGTAACAAAAACAAAAATCTGCTTCTGCTAATTACACCACTTCGAGCAAACCACACAAACGATGTGTCATGTGAAAACAGAGACTCTGCTGATGACAAAGATGTCAGTCTCATCACTGTGTGATGAAAACTCTGTGAGCTAGAGGCCAAAGAGTAGCAAAAAATGTTTTCACAAAATCATAAAGCATGCCTTATCTTTGCTGTTTTGTGGTCAAAAGTTATAGCCCAGGTAAAAAAAAAAACGCTTCTGTTGTCCACTCCTATGACTCAGCATTAGTTTGAAATGAATGGCGAATGTCCTAACTGTTTGCAGCGAGACCAAAGGGTATTTAGGGTGAAGTTTGTCATCTTCATACAATCTTTGGGTTTACTTCCTTCTGGATCCTCGTTGGTGTTTCTAAGGTGGGCATTATTCCTCAATTCTCTTAAGTCTGACTGGTTGATAGAGGTGTTGATCATCAAAGGCCAGCCAATGTATTGCAAAGAAATTTACCGCCGTTAGACATCACTGATATTCAGCCTTATTTCACTTACACATGAGAGTGCAGAGCCTCTGGAGCCTATCCCAGCTGACCCAGGGTGAAGGCAGCATACACCCTGGATGAGTCGCCAGTTCATCAAAGGGTTAACAGAGAGACAGACAACCATTCACACTTACATTCATACCTATGGACAATTTTGAGTGACCAGTTAACCTAAGTCCTAGTGCATGTTTTTGGTTGTGGGAGGAAGCCGGAGAACCCAGAGAGAACCTACGCAGGCATGCAAACAGGAGAACATGCAAATCAGAAACACACATAAAGGCTGGCGTTGGGATCAAACCCAGGCACGAGTGTTACCCATTGCACAACTGTGTCGCCCATATCATGAAATATATTTAATATATTTCAAATTTATTTTGGTTAGTAATTTGTCTGCTTTAGTTGAAGTCAAGCTTCATTTTCATTGTTTGGTCTTATTTGAAGAGGAAAATGTGTAGAGGTCTCGGTGAATTTTTAATATGAGCCAGAAACAGTTGTATTTGGAGGCACTTAATAAACATGGTGATATATCAGTGAAACATAATTAGTTTTCTAGTCTGGATCCTGAGAAAGGTCAAATGGCACATATGGTGCCATGATGTGCCAAAATGGCAGATTTAGTGGTTCAGCCTGGAAATACCTGTGTTCAAACATCTGAAAAACTGTTCAGGTTCACTTTTTTAGCATCAACCTTTGCACAGTTACTCATCAGATATTACTTTACTATTTCCTAAATGAATTGGGCTACTATCACATGACTAAAAGGTGGATTCCCCTCTAAGTAATGTGTTTTTTAGGCACAGACAAAAATTCTAAATTTTCTACTGTGTTCTAGGTAAAGTTACACAGTAACAGCAATACATATCTTGATTCTGACATGTGTGTAGTAGTAATACATGTTTTAGCTTTCTTTTGAGACCAGGGTCATTCACTCAGCCCTTGTAGTTGTGTAGCTATACTCCATTTATTTTGGGTAAGTCATTTTGGACAGGATGCAGAAAAAATAGGCCTTGCTGACTTACTGCTGTTTGCCTTGTATTTGGCCTGGATTTTACAGTTGCTGGAAACGTGAGATTTCATTTTCTCTGACATGACTGACTCAAGATGTTTTGTCACAAAATAAATCAGGTGTCACAAAGTCCAAATCAAGTTGTAATTCAGTTGTCACCAAATGTGGAGTTACTGTAGTTCACCTTTGTGTGAATAACCTCATAATTCTATTCAATTCAATTCTATTTGTATAGCGCCAATCATAATCACTGATCATCTCTAGGTGCTTCACAATTTGAGGCTGAGACCTTATGACTATACAGACAGACAATCACTTGCATTCACAACTATGGACAATTTAGAGTAACCAGTTCACCTAGTACATGTTTTTAGTTGTGGGGGGAAGCCGGAGAACCCGGAGAGAACCCACCCATAATGGAATTTAGCTCAGAGTATGCAGGGCTATAGGACACATTTACAATAGCACAAGTCTGTTTTGCATGTTTCGGTCCTCAAACCTCAACAAGATGTCAACCAAACTCAATTGGTTTAAATGTTTTTGCCCCTCAAAGGAGACATCCCCTTTTAACAAGGTAGTTTAATTCTCACGTGTCCTTAGAATGCATATTTTACATGTGGCTCAAAATACCACAGCTGTATGCACATGCTTTTAGCTCCCTATGAAACACTATGACCACATTGTTTTCCTGTCTGTGCCATGGATTCCATCATGTAGACTCCCTGACACATTATCGCAAGATGTCAGGATGGTTTTGGTAGCTCTGGACAGTTTGTTGATTCCTGGAGGACTGGCTGAGGATGATAATTGTGTACTGTAGTTGTAGCGTCGCAGATATCCAGAAATCCAGATGGCTTGTTTCAGGGACAATTTTCAACCTTTTTTTTTGATACCTCCAGAATGGTTTTCGAAAACAAATCTAATCCAACTTTATTATAAAGCACTTTAAATAACCATTTGGAACAAAGTGCTGCACAGAGAAATATAGTAAATTTCGCAGCATGTGGGACGTTGATATTTGAGATATTTTATTTACTGATTTTATTGACTTTATTCTGATTTCTATTGGTTTTATGTATTTAACTTGTTTTTTATTGTAAAGAGAAATTTCATTTTCTGATTGTAATGAGTAGAAGTTACAGACATTTAAGTTTATACACCGAGTTCTGAATTTCCAAAGCTGAATTTAAATGTTCAAGTTTCTCACCTCAGATAATGTGCTAATAATGCCACATAATTTCACACCACAAAAATTAAAACATGTAATTGTTATAAGACCTTGCTTGCCCACGTTTGCAATGGTTGAATCCAAGTGTACAGTAGATGCATCTTATGTATGTGTTGAAAGTATAAAACATAGTTATATTAAAAAGCTCTTTTTTTTACTCATGCCCTTTTAGTAATCGGACAAATCTGACAATCAAATTAAACTACTGTACTATTTTTAAATAATCCTACTTACCTTAATCCCTAACTTTCATTGTGCGGTTTTCAGTTTTCATTTTGCAGTTCTGTTTTTTTATTTCTTTATTAATGGTTATCTCATACAAGGATGAGTCTGTATATAGTATATTTGATTGATTATGGCTTTGGTTGAGTTGTTTTGTGTGTTTATATGTTTGCTGTTCATTTGAGTGTAGGGGCCATGTTTAACTACTGTGAATGCATCTTATATGTATAATTCGAAAGTCCAAAACTCACAGAGTTATATAAAATATGATCGCAGGACGCACATTTTTATTCATGCTTATTGCTTATTTTGTAGTCTGATACATCTGACATGTGACAAAAATCCAAATTACCAAGAGTTAATGCTTCTTTTTTATTTATTTATGTGTAGCTGTTACTTCTCTGTCTGTATTTGATAGATTATGGTTTTGGTTGTGCCATTTTGTGTTTTTGCCGTATGTTTATATGTTTGAAATTTATTTGAGTTTAAAAACCTTTCAAATGCTTCAGATGCCCTTTAATTATTCCTTTAACTACTTATACACTGCCATGAAAAATAAGATTCCTTATTCTTTTATTTGTCACAGTTACATTTCTCATATCAATAAACAAATTTTGATATTGGACAAAAATAACTGAAGCTAATACAGAATGTAGTTTTTTGTTATTCCCTTTTGTATTTGGGGGATCGCTCAACATACACATCACACAGCATTTTACTGTATATAAAATCTATTCTCAGTTTTAGACTGTCAGATACCATTATGCAATTTAGATATAAGCTTGTTACATGTAGTGGATTTGTTTGCGGACAAAATTGTTTTCATAATTCCTGTTTCTCCAGATTGTAGTTTTATTTTGACCAGAATTTTAAATTCTAGTCAAAATAATGATGAGTCTGAGGATACCTATAACAGTCATTTCTTTCCAGATCATGTTTTTCTGTAATGGTACAAAATGCAGTTTTTTAAAATGATAATTTCATTTATTAAAGGAAAAAAGCTGTCCAAACCCCCTGGCCCTGTGTGAAAAAGTAATGCTCCCTAAAAATTATGTTTAGTGGCCTCGGTGGCAACCACAACAATCAGGTGTTTGTGATGTGAAAGACTCATTGTGGTCATGAGTCTTTCACATCACTATGGAGGAATTTTTGATAACTCCTGTCTTTAGTCAGCCACACTGGAGGATTCTACCGCCATTGGCTGGGGCAGCATTAATTTGGCTTCAACAAGCCTGATTCCCATAGAGCTACATTAGACTTCTCTCTGAAAATACTAAGCGAATAAATTTTTGTCATCAGTCATTATTATGATTGGCACTAAACAAGTAAAATTGAATTGAATTGAATTATGGTCGCAAACGTTTTATTTGGACCCTCTAATAAGTGTTCTGGTTGTTCAACTTTTACCTTTTGCTCCATTATTAAGAAATTACAGAAAATAATCTGACAAATCAATGCCATGCTGGGTTTGACTGATATGTTGCTGTGGTAAGTGAAGTCAGACCTTGATACTGTATCTTCTATTTATTCAATATGGGCATAGTTTTACCTGAGATTCCTAAAGTCTCGGGGATGATCAAGATGTCTTTTGTTAAATGTGAGATGAGCCTTTGTGTTCTTTTTATTTTTGGTTTTCACATTTCAACTCTTTCATTGGAACTCTTTCATGAATGCCATTATTGTTCTCTTTTTTTCTTATCGCTGAATGAATCACAAACACTGAATAATTTTTCACACAGAGCCAAGTAGGTTTAAATAGATTTTTCCCCTAAATAAATGAAATCATCATTTAAAAACCGCATTTTGTATTTACTGAGGTTATCATTGTCTATTTAGTAAGCATTTCGGTGTGACAAATAGACAAAAATTAAGGTGTTTATACAAATGCTCCTTTTCAACAGTGAAGACAGGCAAACATTTGTATAAGACAAAAAACAAAGTGGTAACTAAAAATCAAAACGCTTAACGCCAAAGCAGAGTGTAACAGATGCCATTTCAAATCTGGCTTTCAGGTTGAAATGCAAGTTTTCTCAATGTCCACTGTATACATCATATATCAGAATATATATCAGTGGCTGCTCAGAAACTGCATCTCTATATTTAATTAAACAGGCAAGATCATGTGTCTGTTTAATTGCATTGTGTGTGCAATATCATTTATAGTGAAAAAACAACAACATAAAACAATTTGATTTCTGTAACTTATTAAAAATGTACTCTCTTTGATTCCATTATGATATTGTGGACTGTAGTAAATAGTAATGTTTAGTAGTAATTTTAATTTGTCAGCCACAGAATTGGGAAATGTTTACTGTACAGTAGTAGGTGATTCTCAAGGTAAATCTGTTAATGTTGCATTTCCCTGTTAATGAGTGTAGAAGTCATTATGGTAAAGCTATCCCGCTGCGGTTATTACATACTGTGAGCAGTCTTATGCACACAAGACTTTTAAAAAAAAATAAATTAATCCACAATACAATGGCAACCAAGAAAAATGTACATTATTTTAATCAGGCTTATCATCAGTAAGTTTTTGGCCTTGTGGGGTTTTATTTAGAATTTAATCTTGAGGAAAGCAAGTTGTGTTTATTCAAACGAGGAACAGGGGCTGGAAATAAGCTTCAGCCAGATGTAATTCATCTGCTGCATTGTTCCCACTCTGTCAGACTGTTTATCCATTTGTGCTCATTAAATAATAAAAAAAAACAATCGCTATAAAACAAGTTCTTACCCATGGATTTAAGTGCATTACATGTTTGTGTAAACTATTCTTTTTACCTGCACTGATTACTTACACTACAGCATTTCTTCTACAACCACAAGTGGGTGGTACAATTTCTCAGTTTCATGTACTGTACTTCATTTATTTGTTTATTTTTTGGAAAATGTACTGTACATTTGAGAGTAGATCTTTTACAGAATAACCTTTGTGGTGGAAAAAAAGTACTTCTGCCAATGGTCAATGAATCAACAAACATGAACTAATCAAGCAACAAAATTAGCCACATTGATCAAGTAATAAAGTAAATATAACAAAAAGGAACAAATAAACAAATAAATTTAAAAATGGGCAAATATACAACAAAATGAGCATAAATGAACAAAATAATCAAGTAACTTACCGGTACTTTTTTTTAAAGTACAAATGAACAAAACACATAATGATCAAAATATTCATGTAAATAAGCAAAAAATGAATAAAATAAACATTAAATCTTACAATAAGCAAGTTTTGAGCTCATCTTATGTTGTTTTCTTGATGTTTGACAGTAAACAGTATTTAATATTTTATAATTTATTGGTTCTGGATCTGACTTTATTGACAACTTCTAATGTGTCTGTTCAAATTACTCAGTGCTTGAGTAGTTTTTTTTCATGAGACTCTTTTACTTAAGTACCTGTTTTTATGAGTACTTCTACTTCTATTTGAGACATTATAAGTACCAAATAACAGTACTTTTACTTGAGTACTGTCTCTATTTAAACTACCCACCACTGGATGTGTTTGTTTAAAATACTGACTGTATTAGGCACTCTTCTTACATGCATTGATTGGTAATACTACATATACAACATACATGTAAACATTTCCCACACATGTGTTCTAGTTTCGTATTATCATCATGCTGCAAATCAGATGTGATGGCATGCTTGAAAACCTGATAAACACGGGTTTTGCCTTTTGTTGTTTTACTGTGTGACTTAATCAAATCCCTCATGTATCACAGAGTTTATTACCACAACTAAGCCCACAGGGTGAATCGCTTACTACATTGTTTTCAACGAGAAGGGCAGTCACACCTTTGTCAAGGCCCCACAGTGTTGTAATTTAATCAAACACCTACAAATTCCAGCCTCCACCTCTTTTTAGGTCCCTACTCCAAATATGATGGATTTGACCTTGACCTGTGTCGGTCTTTCATACAATCTCCACAGTAGCTTGTGTGTAATCCATACAGACAGAGAGACAGACAAACAAACAAGGGCAAGTGATCACATAGCTTTAGGCTGAGGCAGCAGATATAATGAGAGAATGTGAATCTCAGGACACTGTGAGTAGTGTTTTTCACTAACATTATCCTGGAAATGTACACAATCACAAGATGTATCCTGGGATATATGTACATTTGCTGGTAAATATATGTATGTTTATACTTCCTCACATTTTCCACAGTATAGATAAGATGAGATATGGCATTTGTGTGTTTGAGTTGCACTTCAGGTCTTGGTTGTGATGTCTGAGGCCACAGTGTTTCCTCTGATCAAACTGCAGTTCTATGTAGCATCATGTCTTCCTCCATCCCATCCCATCCTCCTCCTCCTTCTCCCTCTTGGTGATGTATGGAATGTCTACTCTCATATGGAGCGTGTTTGTAAAAGTCACAGTAATCAAATTTCACTGATTCCTGGGGGATTAAACAAGGTGGCATTTGTGTGTAAGTGTGTGTGTGTTCTGTCTCTGCATATACAGTATTAGCTGTGTACTAAGTTATGTATTGTAATGCCGCTGTGTCATTAGTCCAGGACCAGCTCAGCTGTAATATATCATCCATCATCTTGTACTCTAAGGAGGCAACTATATAAGGGATACTGATACAGCATTTGCATACTGACACTGCATGTGTTTAATTGTTTGAATGCGCATTATAAAGTAGTCGGGGATGATAAACAGTAATGTGACGAACTAATAAGAATGGCCAAGTGACAGAGAGTGAGAACCATCCTAATTCCTGCCTCTTTTCCCAAAGTTTTTGTTAACAATATTTCTGTTCCCTAGAAATTCCTCTCTAATAGTTGGAGCAATATTGTTCTGTCCCAAAAATTGTATTATTATCCAGTGGAAGAGCTAGATAACTGCAGAGAAGAAAGGCATGGAAGCAGCAAGATGCCCAGCCTAAAGCAGGTATTCACTAAAGCTAACAGCGTAATTGCTTCTCGTTGGCAGCATATATGTCCTTGCAGTATGTCTGGCTGTATACATGCCGTAGCTTGCAGCTAGCTTGCCTTATCAGTATCCACAACACAACATCTGCAGCACTTTTTCAGAGACCAAGCTGTAGTCTCTGTCTGCTCTGAGGTGTCATTGCATGTTGAACTAGAAAGTCACAGCCCATTACAGTTCATATGAGCTGGAAAGTTACCAAATACCGTGACAGGAAATGACTGATGTATGTCTCCTTCTCAGCGTCTAAAAGTGCATTAAATTGGAGCAATTTTTAAATGGCAATGCATTCACTAGATGAAAAAATGACATTTATACAAGAAAGATGTCTCCCAAAGGTCCTGATAGGTTTCTATAGGCAACAGTAAGAGTTGCTATTTAAACTGTACATTTCTCATCTTCTTGTTTTTCTTTATGTGTATATATAGTATGTTTCCTACAGTACAGATAACTTTCAAAGACAGAGCTAGTTTTGTGCCCACTTCATGATTCACAGTGCTTGAAAAGAGGGTGATGGCACTGGGCTCCACCTTGTGCATCATCACTGTACACATGCTTTAGTTACAGTGAAAAGCCTGTTTTGCTCTAATCGTACACTGGCCCAGCAGCATATATCTTATATCATCCCTTGCAGCATATGCTTGCCCAAATATGTTTTTGGCCACAGTGAGTACAGTCTGTTCTCCGTTGGTTTTAGTCAAGTGAATGTCATGGAGATATTTCAATACATTTTACAGTCTACATCAAACTGAATTCAAAATATCACATATCTATACTTGTTACCACAAAATACAATAAATAAGTTCTAGACACTGTCCAAATTCTGCTGACTCCCGATTTGCAGCTCTGTAAAAGTCAACAAGAAAATGACTAAACCCTTGCTGAGGCTGGAAAAGAAGAAAGTGTTGACATTTAACCGACTTTAGCTGCAAATGTAAAAGTGAACTCTGAGAGAAAAGGGGTAAAATTAGATTTGGCTTCTTTTCTGTATTTATTTTGCTTTCGTGGCATTGTTTAATTGGCATAGTAAAACGTATAACTTTGTTATGCCTAGTTACGTTACAGAGCAAGAGATGTGTTTTCCTCATGCACACCTTGCCTTGAAACAGAAGCTGGCAATCATCAGTATTGGGGATACATTTGGGACTTCTTTATTAAACCATGTGAAAGGTATATCACATTTTGCAATACCCTGAAAGAATGAGCACAGGGCCCTTAGTAACATTCTATTCAGGTCTACAGCCCAGGGCTTCGTCCTAGGCACAGACACATCAAACTGCGCAACACTGGAAGACAGAGTTGGTAACCTTTAATGTTTACTTTTGCTTATGATTGTTTTAACTCCACCTGCCTGTCTGCCAGTATGCAGTCTGCAGGTTTATTGGCAGGAGAAAAGAAAAATCAGAAATAGCAGACAATTTGTACAGCTCTAAATTGACGCTTGTCTCTGGTAGTTTGTTTTTGAGGCATGAGGAGAGTTAAATATGCATGGGTTCAACATGGGTAGCTCCAAGTTTTTTCCAAAACAACAAACAAATGACATGAAATCTTTATTTGGCAGAGGCAAACAGAATTCTGAATTGATTTTTTTCCAGAGTAAGCTCCTGCAGTTAACTAGATTTGTTTGTTTCTTCTGAATTGGCGCTACAGTGATATTTACTGATAGCACACACACACACACACACACACACACACTGAACAGGTGTGCAAGCTCACACACAAATCACACAAACACACACATGCTCCCATCCTTACTTAGCTGAGAAGGAGACAAACCTAAAGATCGCCACAGAGACCCATCTTTCAAATTTATTCATTAAACTCCCAAATGCTCCCCTTAACGAATGTAATTAGAATATGGTAATGAGAGAGGGCTGAACCAGGGAGTGTTGTAATACGCTTAGCAGTACAGAGGGAGAGAAGAAGAGGGAGAGAGACAGATAGAGACAGAGAGGGAAATAGAGTAAGGGAGTTAGTGGAGAGAGAAATAGAGAGACTGACTGACAGGGTGCCAATTTATGTCTTGTTGTAAACAAGTATTTATGCCAATGAGAGGTGGCACATACTATTTCTTCTCTCTCTCTCTCTGACGCTCTCTCTTTCCCTCTTTCTCTCTCTCTCCCTGTCTCTTCCTGTCTTTCTTTATGTCTCTCTGTCTCATTCTCCCTTCAGCATCGGAAACCTCCTCAATAACAATAACAACAACAGCGGAGCAGAGATGAGCCTCTGAGGGCAGAATGACTCACAGTGAGATGAGGCATTAGGGGTTAACACCGCCACTGGAGACATCTTCATTCACATACCCCCCACCTTGTCTCTCACTGTTTCTCTTTCTCCCTCCCATTAGCAATTGCATATTCGTCATCAGGAATTTCAAGTATATATCTTGCTGCGTATGAAAGTGCACCATTTTCTGCTTAACTTTATGGTAGTTTTTGAGGACAGGATGGGCTGACAGGCTTTATCCAAGACACCCAAACACAACGGGGTTCTTTGCATTGTGTTTGACACTGCGCACCTGTTGCTGTCTTTGATGTGTTCAACCCCCTGCTGAGGGAGAGGGGCTGTCTCCTCAAATGCAAATACAGCTAAGAGGAAGAGGACAGGTAAGGTGCGCAAGAGAGGGGAAGTTTTAGAAATATATGATTGATGTTCCCTCAGTGGATTGGGCTGACTCTATCTTGCTCATAGGTCTCTGCTAAAAAAAGTTTCTGCTGCTTTCCATGCAGTGTGTGCATGTGCGCTTCACCACTTGGACTTCCACATATTGAAGATGAGAGAGAAATGAGACAGAAACAAAAGGAAGTGAGAGAGCTGGAGGGAGGAGAGGGGAAGGAAAGTAAAGGGGTCAAATCAAAAGCAGAGGGAATGAGGGTGAGGAGAGTGACTATTTCATTATAAAGCCGTCACTCACAGGGGCGGCAGCCTCCATAGAGACTCTTCTGAGACCAAGCCTCTCTGGATCTGGTTGTGTGTATGTATACATATATACTGGTGCCGTTGCATGCTTGTGCATCAAAGCATGCATTGCGCCTGACATGGGAAGGCGTTTGTGCACATGTACTCTGTGTGAGCATGTGTGTAATAGTGAATTATGGTGTGACAGAGATGGATGTGACGTGCATGCCACTTTTCCAACCAGGTGACAAGGGTGGGTCCCTGCTGAAGGTCAGACCTTGTCCTCCAATGAAAGACCGGCAGCAGATGTGTGTGGTAGCGTGCGCATATGTATTGACGGGTGTGTGTGTGTTCAACATTGTGTTTGTCTATGCTGCGTGAGTCTCATAAAGAACAAGTGGAGAGACACAGGCAGCCATGACAAGTTTTATTTATTTTCTTCACACTTGCAATTTTACGTATTAATAGATGGCCCATTTGTATGCATGTGTGTACAGGCTTTTTATGTCCGTGTACGTGTATGTGTGTGTTGCCCAGTGTGTGATGAGGTGTTTATATGATAAACACAAGGCAAGCTGGAGAGGAATTCTGATCAGGGGCTTTGCAACAGTTGTTATGGAAACAGCATTAAGCATTTGTATTAGCCAGTGGAGGTAATATAAAGGCTGTTGAAAGTAAAACACAAGCAGGGAGTGAGGCAGTGTGGGAATATAATACAAACTACACATTATTGCTGTGGTTTACAATAGACTTGATGAAATTTTGTGTGGCTAGATCAGAGTAAAGTTAGCCTTGTTGAAACTCATTGCTTGCCTCTTTTTCTGTTGAGAGCTACACATTTTAATTAGCTAGGTTAGAAGAACAGAATGCAAACAAGACATTATTGGGCCAGTCTACAATAGGCATCACATCATTGTATCAGCCTAAAGCTCAACAAAGCTAACTCTCTATTTAGCTGGCTCTATGGAACATAATAGTCTTAAGTTTGCAGTTATCACAGAAGCTGCCCTTACCAATACAATAGTGAATTTAGAGGTCATTTAGACATCACATTAGGCCTGTTTGTATAGAGAGGGAGATGCTGATATCAGACTTGTCTCTGTCAACAACTGTGGATAATGACATGCCCACAGGCTGCACAGTGCTAATAGATTATTGATCATTACTGTTTAAATCTAATTGTGTAGGGTTTAGCATAAAAATTTCATTGTTATGTGAACTGTACATAATGAGCCTTTCTTCAGAGAAATGTTTTAAATAGACTATGATCAATAAAATGTGGGCTGAACAAATGGCTGAGATAGTGCTCCAGATTAAAAAAAAAAAAAATTTTAAAAGCACGGAGAAGACTATAGTCTGCAAAAATGAAATAATAAAAACGGGAGGCAATTTTGGATAGAGTGTCTGTCAATGTCAGACACTGACAGGGTTGTTCTGGGAAAGAGAGAAGCAGTGGAGGTGCTTAGGAACAAATTACAGCATCAGCAGACCTCCCCTGATAATGCTAATGCAGTTCTTTCCTCCATATATGTATACAAGAATTACCACGCTCAAGGAGAAAGGCAGAAATGAGTCTGTAGTTTAATAGGACACTTCAGTTTGTTACCTACTGTGCCACCAAAATAAACTGTTCAGTGCCAAATGATTTCTGTGGTGTAAACCAGCGGCAGCCTTCATTTGAGGCATTTCAAATGGATGTGACGGTTCCAGTTTTCAGACAACTCTGTTTTCCCAGATCTCTGTTGGGGTGATACTCATCAATAGACTCTAAGTATGTGCACATACACACAAACACACCAATATTAGTTTCTCTATATTTATGAGAACATCTTGTTGGTATAAAGTATTCCCTACCCTTTACCCCTCACTCTAATCATCACAGCTGAAAGCCACATCCTTAAACTAACCTACTTCTAACCAACAATGTCCTCCTAATGAACAGATATCCTTCAGAATACACATAAATATTCAAAGTTGTCTACAGAACACTACAGATATAAAAATATCAAAAAGTGTTGGATTTCTGTGTGGGTACAATAATAATGATAATATTAGTACATTTCATTTACAGTATACAGTAAGTGCTTTTCGAAACACTCAAGGACACTTTACAGAGATAAAACACAATAAAACAACAGATAAATGCTACATACAGTGCAACGGTGCAGTTACAGGGAATTTGCTATTTTGAAAAGATGAGATATGAGTCTGAATTTGAAGAGAGGAAGAGAATCGATATTGCGTATGTCCGGCGCAAGTGAGTTCCAGAGTTGGGGAGCAAAGCGGCTGAAAGCTCTGCTCCCCATGGTACTGCGGTGGGTGGTGGGGACAGTGAGGTGGATGGAGGAGGGTCTGAGGGCGCAAGAGGAGGTGGCGATGTGGAGGGGATTTGACAGACAGGGAGGGGTGAGGATTTTGAGTTTGATCAGAAGCCAGTGAAGTTGGTGTAGGACGGGGGTGATGTGGTGAAATGAGGGGGTTTTGGTGATGATGAAGTAAATGTAACATTACAGACTTTTCTTGGAGACTGACATCAACCAGTACATGCCTGACCTTTATCCTACCCTAACCTTTATCTAACCCTCATACTTTTAGATTTAATGATTTATGTAATGGGAATTTTTACCACAAGGGAGTTAGGTCCCCATAAGTAACCATGGAAATAGATTTACATCCCCATAATGTAATATAAACTTACATACACATATACACAAGTGAACACACTAGCCTGTGGCCAGACCCTATAACAGAATCTCCCTGGGGAAAGCTCTTGGATAAGTCTGTTGCGGTGTATGCGCCCCCCCCCCCCTCCTCTGGAAACCCTCCAGAGGCCTGTGAGAGTGTGTGAATATGCTTGCGTGCATGTGCATGTCTGTGTGTCTGTCTGCGTCTGCTTTTCTGTACATGCCACCACTTTCTTGGAGGGATATGGTCTCAGTGATGCGTGAGTGGGAGGTTGATTTCCCCAACTGCAACACTTGCTTCAATCTAACTTCCCACTCATGCTCTCTACTTTCTTAGATATTTCTTAAGTAACTCTCTCTCTCTCTCTCTCTCTCTCTCTCTCTCGCTCTCTCTCTCTCGCTCTCTCTATTTCCTACTCTAACACAGACAGGAAAAGGGTGTGTGTTTGGAAAAGTGTGTGCACTGAGTGAGCCTGTTGTTATGTATGATTGGTTGATTCACATAGACCTGCAGAATGTCTGGGTTTCTAGAGTAGATCCCCGGAGAAAGATACTTGTCCCTGTGTCTGGCAGAGCTAACACACACTCGCACACACACCCGCAGACACACACTATTCCTGAAGGGTCAGTGTGTCGCCAGGCATGCTCAAAGCGTTCCATCACTAGTATCCGCTGGGACAATAACTGCGACTTCCTGAGGATCGACCTTCACCATCTCACTTCTGTCACTCTTTGCATGGGCGTGTGAGTGTGTGTGTTGGCGAGGGAGTGAGCAGGAGTGTGTGTCTCCAGTGTGAGTGTGTGTGTGTGGGTGTGTTTTAGAGTGTGTGTCAGGCTGCTGTTTCAGCTGACTCCTCTGTTTCTGGCTTTTTAATGGCTCTTATGGGGCAGGCCTTTAATTGCAAGTCTCTCTCCCTCCTTCTTAATCCTCCCATCCTTCTGTCTCTTCCAGCCCCTCTTCTCCTTTCTCCTCCCGCCTCCCACTGGCTGACAGTCACTAGGGGAGCCCAAGTGCCTGGCCGGGGCTGTGGAGGCCGTATAGGATATTGACTTGCTGCGGAGTGGTTTGGGAGGAGGAGAGGTGGCTGCCTGTCACAGCTAATGAATAGATGCATAAATGAATGAGGCACTCCTTGTATGTCTATGTGTGTGCCTATGGTGTTGTGCCTCACTATGGGTAAAAATATGGCAGCGTGTGTCCAATCTAAACTTAGACTGCTGCAGTTTTATGTCTCGGACAGATATTAACAGGTTCCACCTTGTTCTTGATAATTAGAAAGAGTATGATGATAGTGTCTCCTATACACAGATACAGTACCTCTATAGACACACATGAAAATGCAGGATGAGGTAGTGGTGTTGGGGACACGAGGATCGAATGGAGGATACTAAAAAAAAAAAAAAACAATCCAGTTAAGTGCCAGCGCCCTCCAGCTGCTCCCTCTTTTCGTTTCTCCCTTCCTTTCTTTTCCTATTCCTCTTTGTCCCTCCATCTCGGTTGATCGGTGCAGAACTGGAGTGCTCTCATGCCAAACTGGGACAAATACCTAAGCAGACACACACACAAACATAGAGAAAGAGGGTGGGGGTCTGGAAAGGAGGTTGTTGATCCGAAGGGGCAGATGAAGGATTGCAGGAGTGTTGATGTCTTCTTCACTATTGCTTTGTGCCACATTTCAAACACTGATTGCCTTAAGAGGACAATTTACATTTCATAGTCTTTCACAACAAGTGGGTTAGATGGGAGTCAGAGATAGGGAGAGAGAGAATAGTGTTTCAAGGAGGAAGCCAGGGGTGACAGAGTTCACCGTGCAAAGGAAAAAAGTGTCGTTGCTTGAGTGACTAAAAAGCAGGAACTATAAACAGTAGTTTCTTTTGGCTGCATCTCCTTGTGTCTGTGTGCCTGTATGTGTGGACGTTTTGTTTTTCCTTACTCTCGGTACAATGCACCTGTATGATTTGAACTTTCTTTTTCCTTATTGGATTCATGTGAGTGTGGAAGAAGAATAGATATAGTGAGGAGAGGAGAGAAGAGCTGAGGAGATGAAAAGAGAGCCGGAGGAATTAAAAATCAAGTTAGGAGCAGGCTTTATCTGACGGGAAACTGTGAAACTGCAAAGTACAAGAAAACTTTTCCTATCAGCGGACTCTCTCAGCAAGTGTATGGGTCTGCACCCCCAGTGTGTGTGTGTGTATGTGTGTGTTAATGTAGTATGTGTGTGTATTTAGGAGATAGCTTTTCCTCCCCAGTGGAGGGAGACATCAGTGTGTCGGTGAGCGTGATTGGTTGTTGGCCCTGAGGGTCTCTCCTCTATATCTGTCTCCTGACTGGATGCTCTGTGACCAATCAGCCGCCCAGACTCCACCTTGGCAATTAGATAGTGACACACTGTCTGTGGGCATCGGCAGGTCATCTGGAAATACCTGTTATGTTTTTATCTTAGAGACACACACACTCCTGCACACACACACACTAATAAATCCTTTCTGTCTTTTCTTTCACTCTCTAGGAGATTGCTGCATATCTCATCACTTTTGAGAAGCATGATGAGTGGCTGACGACATCGCCAAAAACCAGGTGAGAAGAGCATAGATGAGATTTCTTTTCACCTACACACACACACACACTCACAATCACGTACTAACACAGCATTACTCAATTAGCCAATGACTCATGTTGTTTTAATCCCAGTGACTGGCTGCCTGTGTTTGATTAAAACATTAGAGATGTACATTGACTGTCTCCAATGGGTCCTGCTGATGGGCTACTCTACATGGAGAGAACGCACTAAAACATGGCCAGACTGTAAAGCACCTAGTCAGCTGGAAATGGAGTATTAATGAATGTAAATGTATTAGGATAAGTTATGTATAATTCAGACGTGGGGGTGTTTGAGAGGGGTGTGTATATTACATGGAGTGTGAACAGAGATTCACATGCCAGAACTGAATATTCATTGATCTAAATGAACCATAGGTAGTTCTTTTCTTAGAAAAAGAATCTTGGAGAAGAAAAGCAGTTTGAATAATGCAAAATTCACCTCACTGACATTTACGTTAGTTAACACAGATGTAGGAATATAAAAGAACATAAGACAGAAGGCAAGAACGACAGAATTGAACAGAAGAAAGAAAAAGCAAAGTAAAGTAAGTGAAGTCACCTCATGGCCTTATTTCTGATTACTGACACAGCTGAAAGCCTGAGGTGATGCCTCTGCTCTCCCATTGTGTGAGCTGAAGGACTCTTCTTGGGAGCAGCCTGAGGCCAGCAGCACAGTTTATGTTGTGGATGGATTTCTCATTGATTGGTTGTGCTGCCATATAGCTTCAGCCTCCCAGCAGCAATGGCAGCAGGAGTCATATTGGTGTTATTGAGCAGCAGTTAGATATAATCCCATTTACACATGACACAAGGCACGATTAGAACAGATTACACCTAATCCCATCACATGGAAAGAATCCCGGCTAACAGAGGCAGTGACATTTACGTGTGTGACTGTGGGTGTCTGTGTGTGTTTTTGTATTTTTGTGCACATGCCTGTGTAGAGTAATATTAAGGTAACAATCAATGACCTTCATTTCTCCCCTCTCTGAAATACCTCATCAGTTCAAAGTAATGACTGTTAGCTCCTCTTTTCTTTTACTTTCACTTTTTTCATCTACTCCTCCCTCTCTCCTCCCTTTACTGGACTTACTCGCTCGCCCACTCTGTCTCTTTATCTTGCCGTCTTTTTCCCACTCTCCTCCTCTTGCCTTCTCTGTTTTCGCTCCGCTACACTGTGGAACGGTGGAAAAGCTTTTTATATCCCACACATCACAGCCCAGTTACAATCAATAGCATTTATGTCTGCTTGAATCGGAGGGTTTGCGAGGAACATGGGCACCATCCATGTGCACACACCTGCTCGTGCGTGCCTGTGCACACACACACACACACACCCCACACACACATGCTCACATCTGATCTCATCCATCTTCTCCATAACATAATTAGAATCAGCAGCTCTGAGATGACTCACACTGCTTGAGACAGAGACTAAACTAGGCTTTGATCGGAGGGTGGGGGTCTCCACTCCGCTAAGAAACTGGCAGGCTCACCCCAAAACAGAACAGATTTAAGGTGTCAAAGAAAATCAGCTCAAAGTAAATTCAATTCCACTACACACAGTGTTCTGAGTAAATTGCAATCATCTCAGTCCATATAGACGTGTCTACATCAAATTCAAGGATGGATGGAGGAGAAGGGGGGGCAATAGAGCAGCAGAAAGAGAAGTTAGGATCTGAGTCAAAGAATAAATGAGATGAGAAGATGTGAATAAATACAATGGAGAGGAGGCGGGAGGGACTGAAGGACCAATAACGAGAAAATGGAGATAGTATGATAAGAGATAAAGACTGGTTGTTGACCATGAACAGGGGACAGGAACTGTGGAGGAGGTGAATAAAATGGTGTATAAAATGGTGTGCGCATGTGTGTGTGTGTGTATGTGTGTGTGCTCACACGTGACCATGAAGGAGCATGGGCATGTGTAAGTATGTTAGTTTATTGATTGTTAACAGGTCTGTTCTCTTTCTGTTGTCGTGAGATAAGGTAGGGAAGCATTCTTCCTCCACCTATACTCACTCGCACACCTGTCCTTAACATTTTAGAGGAGTAGTGATTGATTGCTGAGCAGCAGGTTTGACATTGAGCCCAAAGAACACACGGCAGTAGGTCTTGCCATCACTGATATTGCTATAGCATCTCTGTCTTTGTACATGTATGTGTGTGTGTACATGCATGTTCTTCTCACTAGGTGTGTAGAATGGGAGCATAGAGGCCAGTGTGCCTGCTGTGCTGATAAATCACCCTCCTAAATTATTAACACAAAACCCCAGGTGTAAGATAGGAGGGGGCAGTTAACTTGATCATGGGTAGTCATTCTGACATCACCATTTAAAGCAAGACCATGTTACACATACTTTTACTGGTGTTTATGAATCAGCAATGCACGAGGATTTTCATATATTAGGCAGTGGATGGTTGTCTCTGTATGTCAGCCCTGCGTTGAACTGGTGACTTGTCCAGGGTGTACCCCATCTTCACCCTGAATCCAGCCTCCTCATCCCTTGTAAGGATTAAGTTTTAGAAAATGAATTAACTAAGGTGGCATTCAGTAGACCTCCACCCAAGGCCTATAGTGTACTACTCCGACAGATCAGTATCAGTGACAAAATCCATCATATATGACTGTATGTACATTACAAAAATCCTGGTTTTTACTTGGATCACAAAACTGGAGATATTCATAGAAACCCTTCTTCTAAATATCTGAATTTTTCATCAAGATCCATGCATTATTTACTAAGAAGTTACCAAAAATTTCAAAAATCTTGCATTGATAATGAAAGTACTAATAAACCCTTGAAACTGTGTCTGCACTGCAAAGATAATAGATTCTTCTTTGGCCCAAGCTCTACCCTTTCACCAAATTCTGTGGAAATCAAGTCAGTAGTTTTTGAATAATCTTGCTAACAAATAAACCAGCGTACACTAGTGAAAATAAGTTGTCCATGGTAGAAGTAATCATACATCATTAGTGTTTTTTTTTTCTGAGTTCTCCAGTATTTATTCAATATACAGTGCTTAACAAATTTATTAGACCTCCAACTTGTGTAAGGTTTAGGTCACAGCTCTAAATAAACAGCATTACAGAAGATTACCAAAGTCATTTATGTTTCTATAATGGCTAATCCACTCAGTATGAGTAGGGTCTTTAGTCAAAAGATATTTTTATGGCTAAAATATAATTATTGTTGTTATCCATGGATTTTTGAATTAACTGTTTTACAAAACGGCAGAAAAAATTGCAAAACACTCTTTTTTTCCTGGACAGGAAAATTAGTCTTACTTGTTAATTGTTATGCTTGATTAATTTCTGACTTCTCACAGAAGTCCAGTATGCTGACTCAAATTTGGGTATAGAAAAAACATGAATTCAGTTTGAAATCCCTCTCTTGTATTCAAAATGATAAACCATAAAGAACTCACTGAGAAAGAAAGAGTCTGCATTAAAGCACTTCATAATGCTGGATGGGCTTTGAGAATAATAGGGCAGGTGGTCTAATACATTTGTTATGAATGAGCAAAAGAAGAAATCTGTTACTTTAAGCAATTTAAATTACTTCATTAGAAATATTTTTTCTCAATAACCTAGTATTTATTCAGTATAGTTAAACTAATCTGTCATTTGTGTCTGTTTGTTTCTCCAACATCCTTCTTTAGGCCTCAAAATGGCTCTATGATCCTCTATAACCGTAAGAAGGTGAAGTACAGGAAAGATGGCTACTGCTGGAAGAAAAGGAAAGATGGGAAGACCACCCGAGAGGATCATATGAAGCTCAAAGTCCAGGGAGTAGAGGTGAGAAGCTGATATGGGAAAAACAAGTTGATGATCTTGTTTCACATCAGGAGGTGTGGTTGAAATGCTGAACTCGCCCTTATCTGACTGTTTGCTCTGAATAAACACCGAGGACAAACATACATTCATGACATGTTGTGGAGCTATAGGCTGACATGAGAACATAGAGTTCCTTTCTAGCTTCTTGCGCTGGCCCTGTCCTCCTCTTCTCTCTGTCTCTCTCTCTCTCTGTGTCTCTCTCTCACTCTCTCTCTCTCTCTCTCTCTTTCTGAAGGATAGGAGTGTGTTTGGCCTGAGGCCAGGAATGATGTCAATGCCTCCTTCAGCAGAACAGAGAGGGGTATCGATCCAGTCTCAAGGCAGACTCTGTGTATGTGTGTGTGTGGGGGGGGTGTGTGTATGTGTGTGTGTGTGTGTGTGTATGTATGTGTGTGTTTGAGTCACATCAGCCAGCTAAAAAATTGATTATTCAGCAGGAATATACCAAGACGTGAGAGGAGTGAGCATGCATATGTCAGTAACAGAAAGAATGAGGTAGAAAGGAGAGCGAAGGAGACAGTGAGGTAGGACATGAATGTTTACAGAGGACTTAACATTTGTGTGTTAAAGTGACCAGGAAAACATGCCAAGAAGATGTATAGAAAAAAAATCTCAGAGATCAGTGTTGTCCACCTGCACTTCTATTATTTAAGACCTCACACTCACACCGGCAGTCATCTCACAAACATTTTTTGGCTGTCTGGCACGAACAAATTCAGTACACAAATGCTAAGACAAGACAAGTGTTTTCTCCTTGGTAGTTGCTCAGTAATTGTTTATGTCACCTTTTCTCAGGACCCCCCCAAACAAGCAAGGAAGTGTGTAAAGCAAGAGATGGGAATGAGAGAATGAGCAGAGTGGTGAGATGAGCAAAGGCAAAGAAGAGGGGCTTCAGAGAGGCAGGAAGCAGGAGAGAAAAACATAACCCTGGATGGAGAGCCTCCTTATATCAAATGGAAATATATGGAAATGCACTCTGCCTTTGGCAAAACACACTTTAGATAGAGGGCGGGCTACTTCTGAGAAGATGTAGAAAAATGCCAAGAAAATACAAGTGTGCAAGAAAGAAAACAGGATGACTATAAGTGTATATTATATGCTGCCTGATTGCTGAACATTTGTGTTTGTGTGCAATTTGGTTCTTTAAAAAAAACTATTTGTATTTGTTGTGTGTGGGTGTGTGTGATTCTTGATTGTGCTGGATGTGTTAAAGTGACAGCCAAGGCTATAATGGAATGCTTTTGTGTTCATTTCATGCTTTCTCTGTCAGATTCCACACATAATCCATTAGCAATAAATATACAGGATTTTTTAATATCAATATATGATAACACTAGGAACAAACCCGCCACTGATTTTGAAGGAGACATAGCACAGAAAATGTTATCTTTTCCTCTTATAAAACAGGTCCAAAGTCATTTGGATTTGTGGATACTTACTACATTACAAATATAGAATCACTGTTCTTAGTCAGGCCTCCAAGACTCACTAGACCTGTCAGAACTACCAAAAACCATCCTGACATATTATGTACAAAATATACACCTATTTCCATCACTGCATCCAAATTCAGATCACAAAATGAACAAAAAATGTATTTATTTTGTGTAAAATGTAAAATTATGAAAATAATAATAAAATTTTCACAAAATGAACAAAAAAATCCAAACAATGAAGAAAAATGTGTGTGTGTGGGGGGGGGGCAAAAA
>JAQQAE010000701.1:0-30349 GCA_029823295.1 Pseudamia nigra
CCAGCACCCCCCCCCCCCCGACCCTCACAAGGATTAAGGGGTAGAAAATGGATGGATGGATAAGGAAGTTCCTGCATTCTGGACTGGTAGAAATCACTCTCCGTCACGGAACTGATCCCATGTTCATGGTGTTGATGTGGCATCAGTTGCTGCCTGTGTAACGGTCGAGTGCAACGGTCTGCAACCTGTGGCTCTAGGGCCACATGTAGCTTTTTACCCGCCCACAGTGGGTCCTGTAGCTTTGTCTGTCGATGGACATAACATATTATAATAACATAAGCAAAATAAGCACAAAAGCAACAGAAAAAAGAAAAAAAGGACTTCATGATGAACAAGAGTTAAAGCAACATGCATCCAAATAATCTACAAAATGAACAAAATCATAAAGAAAATAAATAGGACTAAACATTATAATACTGTACATTAAAATAAAAAATCATTTAATTAAAATTAGGAAAAAAATTGCACAAGATTAAAACAAACCTGAGCAAAATAATCATGGAAAATGAATGAAATAATAAACAAAATATCCAACAAAATGAATCAATTACACAAGTAAATGAAAATAAACAAGAAAATTAGCAAAATCCAGCAAAAATAATGAGCAAAATATTCCAACAGAAAAAAAAAATCAACAAATCGACTAAAGTCATCTGGGAAATGAATCAAAATTCATAAAGATGAATAAAATATTTTAAAATGAACAAAAATGAACCAAATAATCTGCTAAATGAGCAGATATGGACAAAGCAATCAATAAATTGAACACAAATTAACAAAATTATCAAGGAAATGAACAACAACAACAAAAATCAACAAATGAATGAACAAAATTGACAAAAATGAGCAGAATAATGAACAAAATGGTGTTAACACCTAGCTAGGTAAAACGTGTGTCATATTTCAACTGGTATGTTAAGGGTTTAAATACTATTTGAGGCTCCAGACACATAATTTTTGCTTTTCTTTTCAAAAATGGCTCTTTAGATTGAAAAGGTTGCCAACCCCTGGTTTAAAATCCCTCAGGATGTGCGAGTTTAAAGTCTGGATCCACTATGATTCTTTGCTTTGTTGTCCATTATGGATAATTTAGTCTTATCTACCAACAAAAAATCTCCACAGTAGGTTTCTGGATGACACGGTTCATGATGATTGTGACTAATGTTAAAGAAATACAAAGAAGTCAGATATGTTTTTTCCTATTCCATACTCAGTGTCAGTCATTTTCCATAAGTACTACTTCAACATTAAGCACAAAAACACCTTGCTGTTAGACCACTGTGTTCTTTTTGCATGTTACCATTTTTGTTGAAATAATAGAACAGATGTAAATGTAGAAATAATAAAAACAAATGGTTGCTGTTGCCAGGTTTTAAAAATGTCACTCAAGACACTTTCGGTGATGTCAGTCCCTGGCCAATTAGTGGCCTGCAGTCTGTTGACGTCACATTTTCTGCTCGACGCAGCTAGTTTGGACCCCCCCCCCCCCCATAAGTTTGTTCTGTAGAAGCACCTTTCACTTTGACAGCCCTTAAACTTGCAGAGTATGCTTAATGATTGCACTGAGGAGGGATCAGGTCACTTTGTCATCACAAACAAACTGACTCTGGAGGAAGTGATCTGGATGGTATGGTTGTTTTAGTCTGCAAAGAAGAAAAAAAAAAAAGGGATATGAAATCGCCTTACGGTTTGATTCACATTGACAACATGGGTCCAGGTGGGGAAGGACTCCCAGATTAACTGATGATTACACAGCTCATTTATTGCCAATGTCCCTGGCAGTGGAGCCTGGACCTGCCCTGCCCTCCCACAGTTTTAGTTCAGTTCAAAGTAAGGCTGACACGAGGCCTTCAAGAGAATCTCATAAGACCTCAGTCAAAATGCAGCTGCCTGTCTGTTCATTAGCACTCCATCACCTCGGAATGAAGGGACATAAACTGAGAAAGAAATAGCGCCTGAAACAAGTGTTTAAAATGATGGCCCCTCTATACGCTCTACTCGAGCGTACCCAAGGGTAAAATTAGACACAGGGAAAATGACCTTAAAGTGGAGCCAAGCTTCACAGCAGCATAGCAGGGGTGCACTTGTGAAGCGATAGAGGTAAACTCAGGGGGGGTTAACTTTTGAAGGATTGCAGTTGTGTAAAAGCTGCCAGAATAACTATCTCCTCTCTGTCTCATCCCAGAGCGAGACTTAAATTACAGTATCACATCCAGACCATCATAAAGTCCTTGCTGTTGTATTCGCAAGGACAACAGTGAATGTTTCACTCATTTAGTGACAAATCATTTGCTTTTGCCAGATATGCGATTATTGAAGTAGATGCAGATGAAAAAACAAAGTTGCATGTTTGTTCTGTAGGTCTGTAACTTTTAGTAAAGACAATGAAATAATCATAAGCATGAAAAGTATTTTTTTTTACACAGAGGTATTAAAGTATGCAGTATTTTTAACATTGTGACTGCTTCGCCTTTGGTGCTCAGTGCAGAACATCTTTTCTCCTAATTTTACTGGGGACCCAGCTCCCAGAGATATTAGCTCGGCTGCAATGGAACTTATCATTTAGAAGAGCGTGAAAAGCCTGATGTGATTGCCCTTCTTTTTGCCTGGCTTCTTTTTGCCATGTGACCCCCAGTGAGGAATGGGATCAGAGATTCCACACTGTCAAGTGGGATTTGAATAAATGGTCCTCTTCAAAGACTATTTTTCCTCATTTGTCTCTAGCGAGAAGGTTCATTTGTTTTGTAATTTGCAACAGGGTATGGAGGTTGACGAGGCCATGGATGACGGAGTGGAGTTGGCGGGGGGGGTTGTGGGGGGGCAGGTTACCTCAGGTGCATGTGAGGCTTGTTAAAAGGTAATGGAGCAACTGAGACTACTACTTAGGATATATTAAATGGACAGACTGGGTTGTGCTTCTTATTAGATGGCAGTGGCAATGGGTCAAAGAGTTATGTGGAGAACACCTGGTTGATGTGCAGTGACAACAGTGGGTTTATACATGTCAACATGGGATGCAGTTATTTTTAGCAGATAGGTAATAAAGGAAGAATTTGTGTCAGTGCACTGTGCATTTTTGAGAGCTTTAGGAGGTGTGGCTGTGGGAGGCTTTGAGCGACCCAGGCTTAGATGGCATGCTCGTTGACACATTGCTGTTATTCAGCCAGATTAGTGTTATCCCATCTTCTGACTTCACATATCCAGCTATAATCACAAGCTGTCAGAGCCGTCATATAGTTGGGGATCAGTCTGCAGACAGGTCAGTGTATCAACAGCAGCAGAGCCAAAACAGTTATTAAATCCCTCTCCGTTCTTTAATTATCTGAGTGTCCTCGAGAAGTGATGCAAGCCACCCTGTACTTGTGACATGCTGGCAGGATGCCTGATGACAGCATGCATGTGTGAGTCTGAAGTGGCTCTGCTCATGTTGGTGATGGATGATGAACAGAGAGCTGAGTGAGCATGAAATGAAATCCAAGTGAGAATTATTAAAAGGTGTTTGATTTGGTCCGCTAAAAGTATGGTGCAGTCTAAGTCGTTGCCCAGAAGAGTTCCACTTAAAGAGGCCAGATGAAGGTGCAGGGCATCACTCACTCAGCATGAAGGCCATAAGGCTGGTGTTCACCTCTGGACTTGTGAAGATGGAGTCCAGATCATGCATACATTCTTGAGAAGCCTTATGCTTAGGCTACATGTTCTTTGTACGTTTGTTATTGTTGCCGTACAGCCTCCTGTACAGTTTCACCTATGCAGACCGGAGTGTACCAATGACTCTGCTGCAAGCATATGATCCAGTGTTAGAGTCACATTAATACTTAAATGTTGAAACCAAAGTCTGCAGCAAATTGCATCTACGCGATGAAGTCACACCTTTAATTACCAACGCATTTATTTTGAAATGCATCACAAGCAAGTCATATGTGTAGAAATAGTCATCTATATATATGTTGTAGTTCATTGCCTTTTAGAAGGAGCTTCACTGATTGGCCATATGTGAATTCTGAATTACTTGTTTGTAACTTTATTATATAATTATCAGAGCTGCTTTATAGCTGAGTGTTCTTTCTTTTCTTGGATAAGCAAAGTCTTTCATGCCCTACTTAGTCTTTGAACAGACACATTGTGTTAGCATCAATGTCAGCATGCCAAGTGATGTGTGGTAGGAAAATAAAAATAATTGAAAATATAAATATGGTGGGATCAGTAAAGAGAGAGATTGACAGTGAGTGTGAAATCCTGTTTTCTCTCAGAGCACACTTAATTTAAAATAGGGATGCGACAGAAAACCTGGATGACATAATCGTTACTGAAAGAGTGTAAAAGAACAAATATTGCAAAATTCTACAAATTTTCAGCCTTAATTGGCATGCCACGCAATTATTTAAAGAACGTCGCTGGAGACATTAGCATATTTGAAGCTTCAAGGTCATCAGCAAAATGGTGTATTTGATGGGCACGAGTCACATTCTGGTCACATTCAATAAGCGTCCAGTCTTCAGAAGAAGATTGGGCTTTGTTTCTCTGTTGGCATGCGAGGTGCATGGCACCGTGTTCAGCAAAGGAAGGAATGAACACACACAGAGTTCCAGCTGGGTATGATTGAATAACCTATTAAATGTGGGCAGTGACCTCTTAAGCCAGCACAGTGCTCTTAATGTTTCATTAATCTCACAGCTACTTTTAAAACAATAATTTACCCGATTTTTTTTTTTTCCTTCCTTGCTGGGTGCATTGCCATGGGGTTAAAGAGACTATTCATTTGCCATTTGATTTATTGGTTTACTTTACATATTGTTTCCCCACCCATAAATTAAAATCTATTAAAACAAATGTCAAACACATTAGTAGCTGCTAATGTCACTGTAGAATGCTCGAGGACAGAAAAAGATGAGAGCGCGCGGAAAGAAGGAGAAACTGGAGATGATTAACCTTAACCTGCCTGTGGGCAAACGGCAGCGAAGGGCTACTGGAGCCGAAAATAAAAGCACCGAGATACTGTGTGTGAAGCCTAGAAACAGGCCAACACTGAAGCCCTCTCAAAGGGCTAGTGGTGGGGATTTGACAAGGAGCTCCTTTCTTTCATACAAATCAGATTTCATATGACCGCGCGTTACATAATTAATGACTGAACGGTGGAGAAGGTAAATGCGTAAACATATAAAAGATAAACATCCTCTCAGTGCTTCCTGTGCTATGTTAGATGATATTATTCTGCGTCTGTGCACTCTGTGCCTCAAAAAAATACATGAGAGGATAAGATCATAGAAGTTCTGGAAAATAAACATTAGGAGCAAAACACTTCCTTGAACCTCCCATCTGTTTTTCCAGCATTAACCACAGGTTTTTTTTTTGTTTTTGTTTTTCAGGGACAATTAAAGAAGCATTATTTACAACATAGACTCATTTTACCGACAGAAAACGTAATATACAACAATAAAGTATAAACAGTAGCAGATCCACAGTGATTAATAGAATAATCAGTTACTAAGGTTCAGTTTTCAGTCTCATTACAGCAGCATAACTACACAGAGTAAAACGATATTAAAATAAATTAATGCAGAAAGTAGGAAGAAAAACACAGCTGTAGCAGCACTGATAACATATGGAATGTACAATGTATATTATACTCGTAAATAAAACAAAATGACAAAGATGAACATCGAATTAGCTAAATAATGTGTGAAATGAACACAAATGGGGAAAATAATCGATGAAATGGAAAATAATGTACAAAGTAAGGAAGCAAATACAAAAAAATGAACAAAAATTAATTAATATCACATTTTTAACATACTGCCGCTCTAATGTGCATTATATGTCATGTGGTACATAAAAGATCCAAATATTTTTTGTGGTTCTCGACACATGTATTTTTACTTCTCGTCTAAAAATGGCTTTTGAGCTGTGTAAAGTTTGCTGACCGCTGACCTCGTCTTTAAAGGTTAAACAACTGATTACATTTGAAAAATGCCAGATTAAATTTGAAAAATGCCAGATTAATCAGTGAAGGAGATAATAATTGGCAACAACTCTATTCTGTGTCATTTTCTGTCACACGCTGGATTTGTTTTTTTAGTTTTCTTTGTGCATGGGAAAATACAGGACTACGTATAAAAAAACAGGATGACTTGCAGTGAAACTCAAAAGCAAATGAAGAGGATCAACGGCAGCTGCAGGACGTAACCTTGGATACGAGTCACAGTGCAGCAACTGCCCTCCATCAACCGCCTGCACGATGCCAAAAAATGAAGCAGGTATGGAGGAGACATCGGTTCCATCTGACCCATGCAGCGCGGTGACACCCAGTTCCATTAACTTTCACCATGAAAACCGAGGTTGGTACGTGGAAATCAGCACCATAAACCACTTCAGGAAACTGTTCCCTGGGTTATTTTTACCCATTTGAGCTCACAATTGTGTTTCCTCCACTTGATTGGTCAACACTTCAGACTGGCCTTCAAATCAACCATCTCGTTATAAAAGGCAGCACTTGCTCTGGCTTCCGGATCCTTCTCTTACATGAGGAACTTTGCTGTACGACATAACTTTCACACACAGCGCACTGCATAAAAGGAAAGGCGAGATCACATGGAAGCTAAAGCACTTGGCACTTTTCTGCTTCAACACTTGAGCACCGTAACAAAGGCAGGTGTGTTAATGTGTACCTGTAATGGCAGCTGTCTGAGCCCTGCTAAACAGCACTATACGCACACTCATGAATCCAGCCTCCTATTACAGATCAGATGTGTTACAGCATCATGGGCTTGTGTATTCCACCGTGGTTTCCTGAACCAACGGGGAGGATTCAATTTGCTGCAGTATGATC
This sequence comes from Pseudamia nigra, assembly GCA_029823295.1. Taxonomy (NCBI): domain Eukaryota; kingdom Metazoa; phylum Chordata; class Actinopteri; order Kurtiformes; family Apogonidae; genus Pseudamia; species Pseudamia nigra. The sequence continues at coordinate 6,827 of JAQQAE010000701.1, forward strand.
TAATCTGAACCCTGCCAGGTGATAAGCTCTGCCGGTAACGTTGGTTTCTCTTGGTTTCCAGAGGTAAGAGAAATAAAGCATGGCAATAAGTAAGTTTGCCCAATTGATGTCACTCAACGGCTGCCGTGGGCTGTGACTCCACTGATATATGGGATGATCTAGAGCTGACCTTGGGCCGTAGATAACTCCCATCTTACTCTGCTTCAAAGCTCATCTCGTGGGATCACTTATGCACCAACATTATCCTACGGTAAACATGTGTCGCGAAGCCTGAGCACGAGGCTGGGATAGAGATATCAAACGTGTGGCCTCAGCTTGCGAGTTCACAGGCACGAGCGGAGCTGTTGCATGAAAAACGATATATTATTGGTGTCATTAAAAGGAGTTGGCTGAACAGTAATATGAGGAAGTAGTCCTTTATCAGCGACAGTGGATCCAGTTTTTATGCACAGCAAGGCCGTCTGAGATGTGGTGAGTGCTTGGCAGAGCGTGTGAATCGTTCTGAATGTAGATATTAATCAGGATACGGTGTTAGACAGCTGCCACCCTGGGAGCCCACAGCTCTGGTGTCAAATCCCCTTCAGTGATCACAGAAGGAGAGGGATACTCTGCTCTGGGAATGTGCGTCCCTGAGCATCACACAGTTCGCGACTGATGTTTTGGCAGATGCCCTTGTCAAAAAATATCATAATGCAAGCTGCTAGTGTGAACCAGTACACAGACCAATCTCCCGTGTATGCCATTTGACAGAGGTGGCAGATGTACGTTGGAAGTACCTATTGTGATGCCGCCCGTTGGGAATATCACTCTAATGTGCAGCATAAGAGCCAGATTTATAGGAAGAGAGCACTGTGGCAAAAGCTAATCTTGCTAGTAAGGGCCAAACGAACAGGAAGAGAGACAGACTAGAAAGTTGATAGTCTTTGCTGTGGGGCAGACATTAATTTAGTGGAGGTTTTATGACCACATACTGATCGATAGCACATCTAGATGGAGTGGGGGCCTTGGGTCTGGACTTAATTGTTCTCTGTGCTTCTCATCACTTCAGAATGCATTTGGAAATCCTTCTATTCGTAGGCGGGCACTAAGGCTAGACTTAATTGGCTTCCATGTAGGGCAAAGTGAAAGATTAAAAGTTTGGCGGCATTGAAAGGAACAAACAGGTTCACAATTCAAATTTATCAGAGTAAAGCTGATGAAAGCAGCAGTATTTTAAAAAAGCCCCCCAGCATTTTATATTTATCAGGTTTGTGCAGTTCCATGACCTTTTTATGAAGAAAAACACCTGAAATGTACCCAATAACCATAATCTCCAACGTGTATTATGCACAGCTACTGCAGAAGTTCATTAACAACATTGCAGACCCTGAATACTCTGTTGTGGAAATCAGCTTTTGCACACTCCTCTCCAGGTTTATCCTTCTTCATATCCTGTGGAGATGTCATGTTGGTGTGATTATTAAAGTGCTATCTCTCTGTGAACACCCTCCTTTGTGTAGTTGAATGAGATGATTAGGAAGAATAGGTGCACAATTAAAATATGGTGTTACTGTTGCTTTGACACACACAGAACACGGTGACAAGAAAGGAGTTTTAATTATGCATGTAACTCTCAGAACTGTTTCGAAATGAACTAATTAGTTAAAACATAACGGCCGAGCCAAAAGACAATTCTTAGACTTTTTAATTTAACACAAACACAATAAAGACACTCATTTTATTGCGATATTGAGGCTATACGTACATCTAACCGTGCTGACCTTCCCGGTTTAGATTGGTCTTGCATTCTGCACATGCACGACGGATTCTTCCTAATTTGCCACAAAGATAAGAAACTCTGATGTGTTTTCAAGTCATAACAAAAAATCCACTTGGCTCATTTCATTGCTGTGTGTTAGCCATGAGTGTATTGGTGGAGGTGGACTATGGCACGTGGACACACTGACACACCCAGAGAGAAGTAGAATAAAAAGAGATGACTAACCTAACCCACCTGAGCTCGGCTCACAGGGATCAATGTCCTCATCATCGCTCGGACACTCGGCTGATGCCACCAGCAAGTCGTCAGTTGTCTGAAAAGAGAGAGCAGAGCAATACTTAGCTGCATCAGTGGGGTAAAACGGACCCACTCAGAAATACCAGGAGCAGTGTTTCCAGAGGGTTACGTTAAGGAGAAAGGGGTATGTGATTCCAGACAGCGACACTATTTGGCTGCTGGATTTATCTGTCAACACAGTCACACAGTGCCTGGCGCCTTAGCAGCTGCTACAACGCTTCCCAGACAACACTCTCCTTGCAGAAATAAGATCTGATTATTGAGGAACAAGGAAGGGTAAAGGTCACAGCACAATCGTCAATTTGTGCTGCTGTGTGTGGCTTTCTTTGCATATGCCTTCAAGGGATTGTTAAGAGCCATCACGAAACACCTCTGACATTTAGAGGACGACCAGCCCTGAAAGCTCCGGAAAGAGATTGAAAACAAAGGGCAGGGTGACAGAGGTTCACATCTACTGTGTATCACAGATCACAATACACTACATATATACATTTACAGTGTATGATCCACAAGTTACATACAGCATTTTACAAAACTACTTCAATAGAACATACTATATATTTATATTAACAAGTTTACACCTAAAACTAGAAAGTACACCTGCCATTATCAGTTGAACCTATGTTCATTTCTCCCATAATGTTATTGCACTAGAAGTAATATTCTTAAATCTATTGACCCTCATTATTGGATTCTTTGATCATGAAAACCTTCCATTAGCATTTGGAATCACATACATATTATTATTACTTCAATAGTTATTCACAAAAAATAATACTTCCATAATAGTGGTTTTCTTCTGGATCTAACGCTGTAAATGTTGAAGATGCATCAAATCTTTTGACACATTACTGAATCTGCAGAATTTCACTAAAATTTGGTGTCAGTTTCATATCTATACCTTTATTTTCTACCTTGCAGGAGTTATTTTTCCTCAACCCCTGAAAGTACGTATAGGCATTCTGGATCACTACATCTGGATTATATCTCATATTTGGATCAAACTTTGTGGTTTGATAGAATCTATTATGGTGTTGTCCTATGTCTTTGTGGCTAATGAAGAATCCTTAAAAAATCTTCTGGATCCAGATGATGAACCAGATCACTCCCAGAATCTTTTCCATTGGCCATTTCTGACCTATTCTGAAAATTTCATCCAAATCTGTTCATAATTAAAAAAAAAAATTATATTGTGGAGGAACAAACAGATTAATTAACGGTGACAAAAACATTCTGTAACTTCCTTGGCAGAGGTAATAATATGAACAAAATGAACAAAATAGTCATAATAGTCAATATATAAAATTGACATATTTGACCAAAAAAGTCACCAAAATAATCCACAAAATGAGCATAAAAGCAAAAAATGTACCAAATAATTAAGAGAATAAACAAAATCATCAAAAAATGAACAAAACAATCCACATAAGGAATAAAAAGTAGAAAATAGTCAAGAAAATGAACAAAAGTACCAAAAATTTAATATACATGATTAAAAAATAAACAACATAATCAAGGCACTGAACAAAATGTTAAAAATGAACCAAATAATTCACAAAACAAATGAAAAAGAACAAATAACAGTTTAAAAAAAGAAGAAAAATAAAAACAGTAAATAAAACTAGAGGTATTTGTTCACAAGGAAGAAAAGGCAGCCACTGAAGAGGGATTATTAAAAAGTATTTTCTTATTACAAGCAGTTGCAATACCAGTCTCAGGATGGAGATATGATAGCGATCAATAACCATGGCAGGTTTCAAGTAAATTGGTTCAGACACCTTCGAGCTATTGTGTGTTTTCTCGATACACGCAGTACCACCATGTGTTTTGGCTAAATTTCCTGGGTGTTGGCCCTATCGCACAATGAAGAATCTTATAAAAATCTTCTAGACCTAGATGATAATCCAGAGAATCATGGGCTTTTCAAGTTATGTTGTGAACATACAAACAAACAGATCAATACAGGAATAAAGGAATGCTGACAGAAACATAACCTGGTCGGCAGCGGCCGTAAAGTCATATCACAGCTGATGCGGCGCTGATTCACACGTCCTCTTCCAGCAAAGCCGTTTTACAACGTTTTCAATGCACTTCCTCATCTTCCCAACACAATATATTTTACCCTCTTGGAGAATGGGAAAGGGCAAACAAAAGAGCAGAAAAATACACTGTCAAACATTATACTGCAATGTTCTTTTATAGTCTTGCTTCAGGCCATTTGATCAGCTCTGCGTTAAAGGTCATTTCATTTAAGCAGAGCAGCCTCTTCAGGGCCGGGTTACATTTTTGGTTATGGAGCCTTGCTAAGCAGAATAACCTACTGCGATACATTTACCCTTGCACCTATAGTCATTCTTTTTGTGCTAATATTTTAAAACTCTGATCTACGTAGGTGGGAAATATTAATCCTACTGTAGTTTTTCACACACACAAACACGGCAGCCGCTAAATTCAAAGGCAAAAAGAAGTAAGAGATGCATTAGATTTCCAAAATGAAGATGGTCTTTGGGTTTTATTCAATTTAGGCTATTATTTCACTGATGTTTGACTGTGCATCAAAATACATCTGCAAGTTGAGTTAGCATCGACTCATCTTAAGGAAATTAAAGGTGATGTCATTTTGCTTCACATCCATTTGGCTGCATATAATGTGATTTTATTGCAACTGTAACGTCATTTCAACATTCTGAACACGAACCAACATCATCTTTACATAATAGACCTGGAAATGATAGATCAAACCCATTAAGGGAGTTGTGGTGGAGGGCTGTTTTTGGTGCATCTGTGCCGGGTGAGGCCTGGGGAAGCCGTCCAAATGTAAATTTAATTTGCTGTGCATGAGGCTGATATACAGTGTCGGCCATCCAGATGGCAAAACTGCCGGAACCTGGAGTGCCACATCCATCACTTCAGCCTTGTGATTTGTTTTTCCTGGCGGGAGATCTTGACACTCTGCACTCACTGGCAGAGGTACGGGAATCAAGGAATCAATACTCTCTCTCCTCTTCCCACCTTACCCCTCTCATTCTGTCTCTCCATCGCTCATATCCCTCTTGTGCTCTCTCTCCCTTCAACTCTGTCCTTCAGATTTATTTGCAAGTGGGGAAGTGGAAGGAATGTGATGTGGGTGTACTCGATGTAGGTTAACTCCCAGTAGAACAACCTGGATGGAGGGGTTCAGTATTTATTTGGTTGTGTCTCCCCATCCAGGTTAGATAACACATCGTGAACCATCAAACTCCACACTGATGACATGTATTAGTGAATATGGATCAGTATCTTTTCTTGGTTCCTTCTTTTTGAATTAAAGCAATGATACTGTAGGAGCAAATACACATAACTTTCCTGTTTTTTTGATCTCGTTGAGGTTAATATGTATTTCAAACCAACATATGATTCTCATTTGCTTTTTCTTAAAAGACTACAGGAAAATTTGTTAAAAATAAATCTCTCGATGAAAGTAAAAATCATAAAAAATTTAATGAGACTTTCATATAGGTGGCAGAGACCTTCAGTACATGGTTACTGACAGCCATGCTACAGTGCAGATCTGTGTAGCTCGGTTCTAAGTCCAGTCTTTCTTTGATCTTATCAAAATATGAATCCCATTCTTGATTTTTAAATGAATCCCCTGTGTTTCTCGGGTATTAGCTTGTGAATCAACACTAAAATGAATTCGCATGTCACTGAACAACAGTCTGCCACCCAGGATTAGTGTGTAGGTCAACAGTTTGATGTGGTCACGACCTGGTTGAAATCCAATAACATTACCAATTCACGGTGTCCTCCTCAAACGCTCGGCTTCTTCTTCACCCGTGACAATTCAATGAGAGGCATGTGAGGGGCTTACCATGCAATCTGGCCATTGTGATGGAAACTGACATATAACTTGGTGAGAGTGTCCAGAAAGGACAATGAAAGATATTTTGTAAAGGACATCCTGAATAGCAAAATACTGTATCTGCATGCAGTGATTTTTATCATTACAACGATTTTAAGTTAAGGGAATTAGGTTTCTTCATCTAAATCGGCATCATTTTCTAAGGGTTTCCAGAAATACAGTCTGTTTTTGGAAAGGCTCATTAGTCCTGCAGAGTTAGGTTTGCCCATGCAAAGAGCATCATGCCCACAGGAAAGATACTCCAATAGATAAGCGTATAAACAAGATGTACCTGTAGTTCATTTTATGGCGATACTTCCAAAATGCTAAAAGCAAAGTCTTGGGGCTTGCAAAGCATCATTAATCTAGTGGTAAAGTGCTGAAACCATGGTGAACCTACAGCATAGCTCATTTATCTGCTTCTGCTCAGAGCAGCAGAGAGCACGCTCCTATGAGATGCACTGAGAAAACCTGGGGAGACAGTTGGAAATTCGAAACACAAAAAAGTAGGAGAAAAAGAGATACTGTAGGACTAAATATACTGTACGTAATTTTCCTCTTTGGACAGGAATGCCATATTTTAAGTAAATGCTTCATATCCCAGGATGCCTGATGATCCAAGGAAAACAGCTCTTTGTGAAATAAAGCTATTGACTGACCTTGGCTTGTGCACCAACTGTATATCAAAGAAAATGTGGACCAGAAAACACAAATGTGGACCCTGACTCAGCCAAAGAGGCCTGGAGCCTTCTTTAGCATTGTCATGGTGGTCTTCGATCTCTTACGATTGATAACGTTCCTCCTTAATGAGGTGTCTGGGCCGAGCAGTGCGTTCTTTGAGGCGCAGTCAGCAGTTTGTTTCTGCTGGACCCCTGGTTATCTGCAACCCTACAAACATGCATCTGTTCCCTACACAGTGTCAAATGCCACTTTAATAAAAACTGTATGGAGGAGATGGCTTTATGTTAAAGTAGCATATTTGTACACGTTCTTCATGTACTGTGTCTCCCACCCCCCCCTTAACCCTGTGCTGATACAGGGGACGGAGGCAGAGAAGTGCTGCTCTTTAGGGAACCTGCTGTGCTGCTGCCCTGGCGCTCGAGCGCGAGAGACACCTTCTCTGTGATAACCTGTCGGCATGTCTCTGTGGAGAGCTGTGGGTTTTCACATTGTTTTCTCTCCGGTCTAATTTGATGAATGCTTTCTGGCACACAACATGTCTCTTTGGAGACGAGCTGAAAGTCAGGAGGACACTGAAGGCATCTGAAGGGTTTATCCGAAGCATGCCTCCGCTGTCCTGGTAATGTATTCCTCTGAGAATGCTTGCTGTTTTCTTTTGCCTTGCTGCCTTTCTGTTTTTTGCACTCATAAGCCCTGTTTTTTGTCCAATCTAATGTTTTGTTGTGCAAAGCTTGCACTTGTTATATTGCTGATTGGTGACAACAATAAAACAGATTTTTTTACTCAGTGCTCATCATCTACTGCTCATTAAGGTCTGGTGTAAATTTCCTCCTACTTTATCAAAGAATGTCAAAATCTGAGCACAGGAAATGTTGTGTTGATTGAAACATCAAAGAGAAAAGTGCAAATTATAACATTATCATAACACAAAAACACATTCAATCTGCTACGCTGCCGGCACCCCACTTTCAAATGTTTGTCTATTCTGTGATTTTTTTCCCTTTCACACTTCATTGTTGCGAATCCATTGAACATACTCTGCACCTTGTAGCAGGCTCCACTCTTGTTGGACAGCCATAAGAAAGAAAATTCTGACACTGACAAATGCTTCCCACACCAGAAAATGAAAAAAATCACAAGAAGTAAAAATCATTGCCAATCCTGCATCAGGTCTAAAAAACATTTAGACTTCATTTTTTAAGTACTCAGAACTGACATACGTTTCATAACTATTTTATGCAGAACAAATTCTGTAATATATACTCTGCCTTATGTTCCTTTTATTTCTATTATGCCATTTTATTGTTGAATAAGTCATATCAGGGATACACTCAAGAGCCCAATTTAACCAAACGGCATAGCTAAAAATGTTCATTGTATTGCTGCTATAATTGGCAACAGCCCTTGAAGCCAAAGCTTAAAATGCCTGAAGAACAATCAGTATGCTGTACCGTATATGTGTCTGCACTGTGTCATTATTTCTAAGGCTAGCACCGATGTACTGTGATAGTGGCCTGCTTGTGTCCAGATCTGACCAGAGCTGCAGTCTGCACAGAGTAATTGGGAGGAGTTTGTTGTCCTAAGCTTCTCTCTTGCAGCAAAACATCATTAGTGTGCCGCCGAAAAAGACATGTATAAGGGGTGGATCATGGTTGGATGGATCATGGTTAGATAAAGGAGGAAGAATCCCTACCTATTCTTACACTGAGCTCTGTACGCCTTAAAACCCTGTTATAACCCACAGTCTATAACAATGAAATGGAGGCCTGTAGTCTTTATGATCCAAGCTCACTCTCTATTTACCCATGGCAGCTATCACACTGCAGCAGCAGCAGCTCTTATCAGAACGCCTGATGACATCCAAGTATCTAACTTAGCACCCTGGAACTAGGTCGATGTTGATGAATAATTTAGTCCCAGATGCTCAATAGATTCCAACTGAATAATGAAGGCATGTGGGCCTCTAAGACTGAGTTCAGCTCAGTGTACTGCCTGGCCTTCGCCCACACTCTTCCTGCTGCTGGTCTGCCAAGCTGTCAACATCATGGACTCACACAGATACAGACTTCAGTAAGGATGCAAGACAATAGACTGGCATTATCACTGTTACAGTTTAGCTGTGGAATAACTAGCGATGCATCATGTATGTATACGTGATGCTTATCACGCTCATAACACGTTGATGCCAAGTGTTTCTTTCGCAATTAAAGCAAAAGCTCTGCTGCAAAGCTTAGCGGTGACACAACAGATTGCCAGTGTGACTGAGACTGGAGTGACAGACAATAAGAAAGAACCAGCTGGGTAAAAATAGAGATATTCTGTACTGTATGCACACCAAGATGGATTTACAACAGAAATGTCATTTCTCAGCAAATAGATCTACAAGGCTTGAAAACCAGGCACTGCCAGAAGAACATCAGCCCATACACACATCAAAAATACACGTAAAGCATTCTGCGTTTGTTGACGTGCCAACAATAGAAGAACTGTTGGTTTGTCACAAAGACTTTTTCAGCTAAAAGCACATTTACTTGTAAAATCATCAGTTTTCCGAAAAAGGCCACAAACTATAATCAACACAACTGTACTATAATTAGCTCTCAGACAAAATCTAGTCTAGTAATGCCATAAGAGCAGCACCGTGTGTTAAATTTTATATATATCATAAATAAATATACATGAAATATCTTCCCCTCCTCTTATTTAGATAGTTATTTAAAGAACATATTTTGACTTAAAATTAATTTCTGTGACTCTGTTCGATATAATTAGAGGAAAGACTGGGTAGCAGGCAGACACTGCAGACTACTTCTTAAACAAAAACTATTAAAAATTGCTTTTCGGTAATAAGCATGTAAGTTACACTTTTGCTAAGGCATTTTATGATAAACAAAAAAACTCTTTCAACAACAATCCTGCCTTCTCTGCCCCCAGTGACTTCAATTTAAGAAACATAAAAACACAAGGTCACTCAACGTTGTTTACTGTGAAGCTGTTCGTAATTACCTAAGGCGGTATGGTGCATATATGGATCGTTTTCTCAGTAGCGGGATTCTTCAGAGCGCCAGAAAATTCACGCCAAAGACACGGCATTCTCCAAGCCCATTAGCTCTGAACAACCAGTATCACATCTTTCTATCGTGCTTGACTGTGTGTGTGCTGTAACAGAAATGCGGGTATGGTAGACAGCTGTTTGTAGCTGCTAACTTATGAGGCACCATCCCTTTTGGGAGAAAGCCTTTCCTTTATTTAAAATGAAGCAGCTGTTGCTGCAACTGGACCTCAGGCTGAGTAGCAGAGTGTCATTAAAAAAAGGATGGTCGGAGGCTCTCTATCTCCTCCCCTGGTGCCCACATGTTCCTGTCTTGCCATACATCTTCCTCGAGGCTTAAGTCACTGCACCCCAGACAGCCTAACAAGGCGCTGAGAGGCAGCTTCACACACCTGCTACACCCACAGCTCACAGTATAGAAATCGTGAGCAAATACAGTACAAAAGCTCACATTCCGTTGCTGACAGATAAAGACATTTGTATCAGTCTCTGAACAGTAAATTCAACTCCAGATCAGGGTTAACATGCTCTCAACCCCACATGATTTTTTTATCATTAATTATTTAAAGTTGTGTTTTTTGTTGTTTTTATTCATTTTAAAAAAAAATTCTTATTCTTTTGTATCTTATTTGTTTCATTTTCCTGATTTTTTTTTCATTTTTCTTTTTTTCGTTCATTCCTTCACAACTTCTTGAACGCGCTGGGTCTTTGTGTTTATTTTTCTTCCTATTGTGCTTATTTTTTTTATTTTTGCATCTAATTTGGTTTATTTTCTTGACTGTTTTGTTCATTTTGCTTCTGGTTTTGTTCACCCTCTCCATCTTTTTTATTGTTTTCCTCATTTTTGTCTTTTATTCATTTTCTTCCTATTTTCTACTTTTTCCTTCTAATGTAATTCATTTTTTCCTGACTATTTTGTTTATTTTACATCAAAATTGTCACTGTTTTTTTGCTTTTTGCCTTATTTTGTGACTGCTATAAATGTACTGTCACCTCGTTGCTTTTGTTGGGCAGTGTAGTGGACATCATGCGTGAAAGGGTTAATGTTACAATGTCTTCCTTAACCTTAAAAGTAAGAGAGTAGGGTAAGAAACCCAAAACCAAACAGTACGAGTGAGTGTTGACACTGTAATTTCTCGTTGTATGTAGCAGACCGAAAAGCCTTCATGGTGTAAAATGAAAGCCTGCCTTTCTGAGGGTGATGCAAGGGACAGGTAAGAGACATGTGGGAGGGCAAAGGTGTAGTGTACAAGATATGGCTATGAGGCAATTACACGCCACTTCAAAATGCACGTCTGTGGCCTTATTAAACATGCCGCCTCCCGAGGTCCACAGAACAGCACCGTGCGACGGCTCCTTCAAGGCGATGCTGCAGCACTTTGCAGATGTTCCTCAAGCCCCCCCTGTTCAACTTATTTTCCAGGAATAGCATGCATGGCCTTCATGCAAATCCAACCCTTACAGTGGTGTATGATACACAGAGGTAACTGGGAAAGTTGTCTAGCTGCGTAGGAGGAGACACAATTTCCCAGTTGACATCTGCGTCACACTAGCATCATGTCAGTCACTAACTCAGAGCGAACCGTGTGTGACTGCTGGATAATTCACCTTCATGCTCTCACCGGAGACTCAAGACGTTATATTATGATAAACAGATAATATTTTGATTTCTAATTGCACACTCTACTACCCTTATATACATCTACCAGTTTGGGCACACTGTGTTGTTTTTTTATTTCTTTATTTTGATTATTTTGAACATTGTACATTAATGCTGAAGACATCCAAACTGTGAAAGGACATGTATGAAATTATGTAGACATGTGAAACAACCCATAACATTTTTTAGATGTTAAATTGTCTAAAGGCACCACATTTGGATTTGATTAAAGCTTTGTATTCTCTCATCAGGTTTACAACCCCAATTTAAAAAAAAATGGGATGCTCTGTAAAATGTAAATAGAAACAGAATGCAATGATTAGCAAATTTCATAAACCCATATTTTATTCCCAATAGAACAAAAACTACATATCAGACGTTAAAACTGAGACATTTTTCATTTGATGGCAACAACACATCTCAAAACAGTTGGATCAGGGTAAAAAAAAAAAAAGGCTGGAATAATAATTGGCACAAATCACTGTCAGTTTCCCGTTGAATTTATTATTATTAATATTATTTGTTTATTTTAGTTTCATGATCTACAGTATTTTTTATTTTTTGTATTGTTACTTGTACTATTATCGTGATGATCATTTAATTTATTATAATTATTATCAGTACTAGTATTATCTTTTTTCACCAATCTGTGATGAACTGTGTAAAAAATTGTGGAACAATTTCAGAAAAATGTTTCTCAATGTGAGGACTTTGAAGATCCCACCATCCACAGTGTGTAAAATCATCAAAAGATGCAGAGAATCAGGAGCAAGGCCGAAGGTCAAAACTGGAGGCTCATGATCTTCAGCACTGCATTAAAAGCAGTGGAAATCACTGCGTGGGCTCAGGGACACTTCTGGAAATCACAAGGTGGTTCCTATTGCCTCAATTAGAATGCAAATTTAATGTTACGATGGAAGCACCTCAAATTTCAAAAAAGTCTGAAAATTTAAATCAAGAACTTTGTCTCGTAAAGGAGGTGGATACGTCTGCTGTATCGACAAAAGGAAATGTGCATCAGTTGATGGAAATGCTGATGAGAAATGTGACAAATGGAGATATGACGTCAGGTAAGCTGAGCTAATAACTAAGCTAGGGCTGCAACGTGATTCTTCCATCTCCTCAGAGTAACATTGAACACATCCACATAAACACACTGTGATGCTATGGTAACAAGCTGCAGGAGAAAACTTACAGTTTTCCATTTTCTTCGAGTTTTAAATAGTGGTAGCAGATACAGTAGCTCCGGAACGGTGCTTTTTTAAATGTCGGCATGTCCATTTACTCGTACTGGACGTAAAACCTAGCCCCCCCTATCTGTTTGTACTGGACATAAAACCTAGCCCCCCCTTACTTGCCATGGTTAAGAACCTCCCAAGATTTGCAAAAGTCAGTTGATGGAAACAGACATAGATGTGCATTTCCTTTTATCAAATTTCTGAAAATTTGCTTTAAAAATGTGATATTTTTGGATGGAACCACAGCTACTGTCTGTGAACACAGTTCACTGTGCAATGCACAGATGCAAGTTAAAGCTGAATTATGCAAAGAAGTCATATGTGGACACATGTGCCATATTCTCTGGGCCAAAGATCATGTAAAATGAGCTGAGGCATTCATATTCATGCACAATGTTGAAAGGGTGTAGCGAGGGTGTGTCCAAACTTTTGATTGGTGGTGTTGCAGTACAGATAATATACTGCCTGGCCAAAAAAAAGGTCACACACTCTAATACAGTATTTCATTGGATGCCTTTAGCTTTGATGACATCGCACATTCACTGTGGCGTTGTTTCAATAAGCTTCTGCAATGTCACAAGATTTATTTTCATCCAGTGTTGCATTAATTTTTCACCAAGATCTTGCCCTGATGATGGTAGAGTCTGACGCTGCACAAAGTCTTCTCCAGCACATCCCAAAAATTCTCAATGGGGTTAAGGTCTGGACTCTGTGGAGGCCAATCCATATGTGAAAATAATGTCTCATGCTCCCTGAATCACTCTTTCACTTTTTGAGCCTGATGAATCCTGGCATCGTCATCTTGGAATATGCCCGTGTCATCAGGCAAGAAAAAAATCCATTGAAGGAATAACCTGGTCATTCAGTATATTCAGGTCGTCACATGACCTCATTCTTTGACACATACTGTTGCAGAACCAAGACCTGACCAACTGCACCGACCCCACATCATAGCACTGCCCCCACAGGCTTGTATAGTAGGCACTAGGCATGATGGGTAATCACTTCATCTGCCTTTCTTCTTACCCTGATGCACCATCGCTCTGGAACAGGGTCAATCTGGACTCATCAGACCACATGACCTTCTTCCATTGCTCCAGAGTCCAACCTTTATGCTCCCTGGCAAACTGAAGCTTTTTTTCCGGTTAGCCTCACTGATTAGTGGTTTTCTTGAGGCGACACAGCTGTTCAGTCCCAAACCCCTGAGTTCCCTTCACATTGTGCATGTTGAAATGTTCTTACTGTATTTGCTTAGTTAAATCTAGGTGGCGACTTTTTTTTTTTTGCCCAGGCAGTGTACTTCTAGCAAATTATACAGAAGGCGGTTAGAAGTCTCTTGTTAACTACATGCCCTAAATGATAAAATCTTAATATGAAATTCATAAGACATTATCATCCTCTATCTACCTCCTACACTCCCCCTCTTGTTCTCTCATTTCTTCTCCCTTGCCTATGCATAAACACTGTTCCATAGAAGTATATTACATGGTTGACTTTGTCCCTCACCCTTATCCTTGCTTTCACACTCCTCAGATAAATGAAATCTGTCGGCATTGAAGCATTTTCCCCTCTGGATGCCCTGATATTTTCCTTATCTGAAATCGAATCTGGAGCTCTGTGAGCGTCTGTTGCCCGCCTTGGTAGTAATCTGGCCTGAGAGCAGAGAACTGCCCAGGAGGAATATCATGCACTAAGGATAAGCATTGGAAGTGAGGAAGGAATAACAATTACTAGAGAATGGCTTGTAATCATGATGCTTTCTATCTAAATGCTAACATACCACCACTAGTCATTTTGGGGAAATAGTCTAGCACAGTCTAAAGTGACTATGTAATTCTTCATCTTCATGTTCTTTCCTCTCAAAATCTAAAAATAGATGACAAATCTAAAAATGTGCCTGTGTGTGTTTTGGGAAAGAAAGAGGAAAAGGGAAAGAGATATGCACCTCAGCTACAAATCACTGTCTTCCTGACTTTACCTGTGTCTTGACATGCAGTCCCAGTCCCTCATCAGGAGACAGGGACAAATTTGTCATCCTAATATAGATGCCATCACTGCGGCGATGAATGCATTGGGTCTTATTCCCATGTGTAACATTTGCAAAAACATGACATGAGGAAAGAGGAAGAGCAGCTTTGCCCTACAACAGCAGATCAGGTCGCCTGCAGCTCCCACAGAGCGGCGTCATAATCAGATTGCCGAGCATCAGGTCTAACAAGTCATTCACAAAAAAACTGCGACCACTCCAAACTAGTTTGCAACATATGCATTCAGTGGGGAAACACAAAAATACATTTACACGGGTGAAATCGTTGTGAAATCAAACCTGCACACTATTTATGAACTACTATGCAGTACGATAATCTTAGGCTCTTAGCTGCTGCAGGTTTATTTATAACCGATGTGTTCTTAGACTGTCTTGCTTTTTCCCATAAAAAATCTGCTTTCTACAATTTGAAAAGATTAATTATGTGTTTTTTTTTGTGGATAAAACTTTGCTTGCACTTCGGATCTGAAGCACTGGAATTTTAAATACGACTTGCAGAATACAGAAGAGATTATGAGTTTGTTGTTGATACTTACTTCAGTAAAATGAGCTCAGCATGGTTCACTGGAGTGTGACGTTTCCTGGCACAAATTTATGAGAGCAACATATAAACCACCTCATAGCAGAATGTTACAGGTGTTTGCAATGCACTGTGGGAAAATATGATCAGTTCTGTTCCACAGGTGGCCCAGGACTATTTTCTGTTTCCACAAATCAGGAGAGCCAATATGCTAAGAAACATCAATACTGTCTATAAAGGATATAATGTTGTCAGTGTCAGAATCCAGTCTAAACACGAACCAACACTTTACAAAACAACAGACAACATTCACACACTGTAGATTTCATCATCCAAAAAGGACAAGCTGGAGTTTCTGTAATGCTGCCAATAGAGCAAAGCCTGCAAAAAATAAAGAGATGCTCCTTTGTTGACTGTCTTAAAAATGGCAATCAGCATGGACCGCTCTGTATCAGTTTAACACCTTTTGAACTTAAAATAACGAACCCAGAAAAGGCAGCTTTGCCTCAGCGGGGGAATATACAGCACCGATGTACCTGCTGCAAACAAGCAGTAACAAGTCTGCTGGTAAAATACACAAACATTAACACACCCTAACCCTAACAAGTGTGTTTTAGCCCAATCAAGGAGGAGTGGTTCTATGGGTAACATGGATTGTGTGTAACACAGTGTTGAAGGGCAGTTTCCATAATAGCCCCTGGTGAGGCTCAGATGATGGATATGGTCTGTCGCTAGGAGTGAAGGCTGTGAGCCCGGGGCTACTGCAGGTCTACGACGTTACTTTCTTTGCCATCTGTCAGCACTAGGTGGGCACAGCCCATGACCAGGCCTGGGGCATTACACTCCAGGACCACCAAGAACAGCACACTTCATTTTGGGGGCAAGGTTGTAATGTTTGCAAGACACAAAAGTGCTGCCAGCAAACATGTCCATCTACATACCCTGCAATTTAACCTTCACCGATTGAAATCTCTGTCCGTAGCTTTTCTTCAGCTTGGATTGTTGGTGACATGAGATATTTTCCAAAGGTCATGAAAAACAATAAATATAATAAAACGTGAAAAAAAAATCAATAATGCACCTGTCAGTGAAGTGAGTCATTTTATAGAGAATGCTCATTTCTCAATCCTACAGTGTCGAAGTTGAATGATGGGCAACTTCAAGCATCTGCATTGCAGGCGAAACCTTATCCTGGGGATGATTTCTTTCTGTGAATAATTGAACGCACTATAACCTCATACAGCACTCACACTCAGACTAAATACTGCAGCGTGATCCAGTCAAGTTCCATATCCTCGTCAAAGCAAAACTCATCCAACACAGCTGAGGACTTGCTGATTAATGCCCTGACCTTGTTAGTATTGAACCCCGTGTTCCTCCTCACTAACCTCAGTTTCCAATGTCAGTTTTGTCTGTTTTAACAGGTGAAAATGCAGAGACAGAAACAAGGAAAAAATAGGGATATTGTCATAATTTTTATGTTACTTCAAAATGTAAGAAGCACATCCATTTTCTGAATTGTCAGCACCAAAAAAAAAAACTATTCTTTTATTATATCCCTAAAATGAAATGTAGATGAAACTGCTATTCAGTCGTAAATAGTTTAAGCTATATTTCAAAGAGTGTTTTCTCTTTTTCGTGATGGTATCTTTTTTCAGATGGGTGTTCCTTGCTGTATCATCACAGCTATTAGAGATGTTTTGGGCAGACGCTGCATTTCATTCAACTGTCATGTGAGCTCACTGTTGAACAAAACTACACCATTTATGTGAAACATGGAATCTTGAAATTGCTGAATACATGGCTCATCCATCCTATCCCTCTCTCTCTCTTCTCTGTTTCCAATAAAGACAAACACAAAAAAAAGAAAAGCGAAGGAACATTCCTCCTTGACTAATTCAGCAGTGGAAGTGGTGTCTATTCGAGCCACGATCACTGACTAACACAAGTGCACAGCGGGGTTCATCTCCTGATGGGGTAAAATGAACACATTAACTAAACCTGCCATTTTTATTCTGCAATAAAATGGGCAGAAACATAAATTTTTGTTACCTGCTATTCCAAAGCAGTCTTGGCAGATACATTATACTCCGATTTCTACGACTTGATGAGAAAAGTGCCCTCTGACTAATTCAGTGTAAGCCTATCGTTCAAAAACAATTTCATGTGCAACTGTGAACAGTCTGTTGCTAAGTAACTTGTTTAAAGAACAGGTTGAATAAAATGCATGGAGTCTGAACAGTCCCGCTGGACGAGAGAACAGAAAAAGAACATCATGAAATGATTGATCCTGAATAACAGGAGTGGGAGACTCAAAGTAATGATTATATTTTGGCGATTCGACTGAGAGAAAGTATTAACTTGCTTCACATCATGCCGTTCTGGAAATTCAAATATGCTCGCTACTACATCACCAAAAGGGAATTTTGGTGCACATACACAAATGATGCACTTTTGAAATGATGGAAACTGTACAATATCAACCATCTGAAAATAGCCAAAAATAAAGGCAAATTAATCCTTAAAGTCAAGTCTAGGTGTCAGATCATATAACACAATTAGAGAGCCTTCGCTACGTGTGTGCCCCAGGAGTGCTTAATACCCACGGTACGTCTCAGGTCTGAATATTGATGCATACAGGATTAGTACTAAATCTAGGCTGTGCAGACTTATTGCAAGCCTTAGCTTGTAAAACAATAATCCCCTACCAGTATCAAGACAATCACAGCTATGCCTAAAGGTAGAACCAGATTCAATAAAGAGACATAGTGCATGGATGATTGCAAAAGAAGAGACGCTGCAGACTGAGCAGTTATTGGGTACTAAGTTGCAGAGGATTTTTCACTACGAGATTACTGTGACACTAAGTTTATTATAGTGTATTTGTAATAGTCAACCAGGGAAGCTTGGTTGTACTCAAACATGGTGCTGAAGGTGCAGCGGTGCAGCATGTCAAATCTTCATTTATCCCTGTGAATTATAGAGGCTGGGTTTGTGCCCTTCATCTCAGAGACCAAGACAAACATAGTCACAACAAACCTGTTCAGCCGGAACCAAACCATGTGCTGTGGGTGCAAATGAAATGGCTGCACAATGTGTTTTGAATGTTCTTCACTTTACCTCAATGGCCATTACAGCCACCTCACCTAGGGTTAATTCACAAACAGTGGGACCAATTGACTATTTGCTTGCAGTGATATGACACTCTCTAGAAACAGGCCATTATCTGCATCCTTTAAATTTCCAACTGGCAACAAACTATAAAAAAAAACAAATCGTACCAGGCAAAAAGGTCGTAAAGGAAGCACTAAGTTCAGTGTCACGTGGGAATGGGCAGTCCGTTATAGACCTGAACCAAGCCTTTTGGAATTCTGGATATTTGTGACATCACAACTACAGTCATCATCCTCATTCAATTCTCCAAGAGTCACCAGACCCAGCGAACCTACCAAAACGGTTCTGACAGGCAGGGATTATCAGCCACAGAGTCTACACGATGGAGTCCATGGCATAGACTGAAAAAGCATGTGATCAACAACAGTTCATTTGAATTTAAAGCAACACACACTGAAACAGCCCATGTGATGCGAGGCTCAAAACCACGAGTGAAATTTAACCCTTTCACACATGGTGCTCACTACACTGGACAGTACGAAATAGCAAAATCAATAAAAGTGACCAAAATGAATAAACAAAATCAGACGAAAAATTTAGAAAACCAGAAGGAAATGAACAAGACCATCAAAAATGAAGAAAGAGTGAACACGATCAGAAGAAAAATGCACAAAATGAGACTCAAAAAGAACAAAACAATCAAAAAAGGAAGGAAAAGTGAACAAAATGAGACGCAAAATGAACAAAACAATCAAGAATATGAACCAAATTAGAGGCAAAAAGAAGAAAAATGAACAAAAATAAACCAAACAGTCAAGAACATGTTTAAAAAAATAAACAAAAACCAAAATTTTCAAATCATGTGGTCGTCATAATTTTTATTACACATTATTGACTAGTGACTAAAGCATAATTATGATTGTATTTCACTAAACTGACCTACATTATTTTAAAGATTGTTCAGAAGTACCACAACGATGAAAGTGTCATAACCCCATGCATAAAAAGGGTTAAAATGCGCATTATTTGGATAATTGAGAAAAAAATACGTCTCCTATAATATTTAATAACTCACAGCGGACGTAGACACTTTTCAATGACTTATCTGCAAAGAACGGAGACATAACATTGCTGTTACTGTATAGACCCAATAAGACATTACTTTTCTGTCCTTGTGTCTTTCAGCGCTGGATTCAACTTTAGAGGATGTTCCTGCAGACAGACCTGGTTCTGGATGGCATCCTCACACTATGACCGCTCATGAGATTTATATACTGTATGGGAGCTGGACAGGGTTGATAATACAGAGCAGCACAGGTGAGGATCCATCACTGTCAAGAGCTCTCAATGGCTGCTGGAGATAGCAGGCTTTCGTCTTTTTTGCTGGGAGGGCAACAGCTACATAGGGGACAATCTCTTATCGCCAAGTGCTTTTGATTAAGCATCATCTGGTATTAAGTGCTGTCTTTTATCCGTGTGACATTTTGTCCACCAGCATGTCAAAATACGTTAGGGCATTTTTGTCTTATTTTTTTTAGTATTTTGCAGCGAATTTACCATCCGCTGGGACTTCTGCAAAGTTAATGTCACAAAAAGCTCTTTTTTAAAAGAAACAGGACTGTGCTGTCTCAGTGTGCACTAATTATAAAGTCTCTTCCATCGTGGCCCAATAAATACACTTTTGTAACAAATGGAAGCAGTGACAACAAGTGAACAAATACGCAATATTGCGTTACTTTTGTGTACATTTTTGAAGAGCTTGGACTCTAAACTGATGTATACATGTAACCAATTTTCCTCAATTAGCACAAAAAAACTAGTTTTAGCTGCAAGAAAATACCTATCTAATTACTGTTACAGAAAATACTTTTCTAAGACGTGAATGCCCTGCAAATCACATCAGATGAGAAGTTTTCTTGGAGAATGGTGGTTGATCATTGTTTGTGATGCATACAGAGAAATATTGGGTTTTAATTGGATGCAACCAGGCACTGTTACAAGGAGCCAGCACTTCATTAAACCAGGAGAGGCAGGGCCATACAGAACAATACTTCTACTTAGAGCAGGAACTAGAGTACACAGCTACAAAAACAAACACACACAACGATGCAAATGCCAAACGCGCTCTCTCTTACATTTAAGACATAATCGAGTCTAATTCATAAATCAACCAAATTACTAGCATTATTAAAATAACAGTTCTGGCTGATTCACTTTTCCTTCTTGATTACAGCACTATGCTCTAAGATGATAATATTCCTCTTATTAAAGCATGAATGGACGCCAAGCAGTTTAAGAATGACATTAATGTAATGTTACCCATATGCCAAGGCCTTGATAACAATGTAACCCCAGGTGAGCATTTAGAGAATTTGTGCTAGGGCACCTAAGTGGGGAAGTCCCTCCAGACCACTTAAAAGCATTATGCTAATGAAGATTAGCACTGAATTGTACAAGTCATACATGGGTTAATGCACGGCCTTAACTTGTAGAGTCTAGTCCTTGATCCTACAGAGACTAATCATTTTTTGTGTAGATGTTTTACCCAATAGATTGTATAGCTTGCAAATAACAGGTCATTTGATTAAAGCAGCAGGGGGAGATGTTTTTGGCATCACAGGGTAAATGTTCTATAATTACCTCCCAGCGTATGAACAGCTAAAGTCCTTCCCCCTCTCTGCTCATGTGGCACTGCAGAGACTCCTCAGCAGCTCCCAACAGATTGACCACATACTTGACTTCCTATTTATAGTCTTTAATATTTTCACAATTTCTACAAGACACTCCATGATTCTTGACAAGTAAACTGACACACATTATAAGTGTAAATTATGGCATAATTCAGTTGGGATCAGTAAATTTGTGACTGTAATGCCACTTCTCTCCGAAGTTATGTCCAATGGGTAAAATCCAGAAGAGCTGGGACTTAGACGCGCTACTGGAATTCATCTGGAGATATTTCTGATGATGGAAAATCTACCCACTGGAATTTACATGGACTGACTTCAAACAAAAAATTCTATCTTGTGGAGACATTTTTAAATGGTTGAAAATCTACCCAAACCCTGCCTCATTTGACTCTTACTGCTCGACTCCACGCCTTCACACAGAAGCCAAATAAAAAACTATCTTCTCCATAGTGGGAGATATCTACTGCATTTACGTTACTTTACCTCCGGTGGAGAGGGCACCGGGCCTTTATTTGAGACAGGCTTTTATTAGAGAAAGGCACGTTACTTCTAATTTAGTAGAAATTGAAGTATTTAAAATGAAACCTTGTTTCAAACAGCTCCCATATTTGTGAAGTTATCCATGATGTTAATACGCTCTCGATTCAATGCTTAACAGAGCCGTTATTGTATTTGCATTCCTGTCACAATTGAACTTTCTGCAAATGGTTGTTATGATGATGAAATAATCAGACACAGAAACACCTGCAGTGACTGAGATCAGTCAATTATACTTCAGATAAGTGATTTACAATAATGAGGTGTTAAATTGGCAGCATCATACTGTTGAATGCATTGAGTTAAGGTGAAAATTATGTATTTAACTCTCTGCACATGATGTGACACACGCCAGAGGTTTATACATACTGTTTTTTCACCAGCGTGTATTTGATAACTAGTCTTTATTTCTTTATGTTGACTCCGCTTTGGCCATTATCAACTTGTAATTGATTCCTGGTTTTAAATTTAAGGAAATATGGTCATTTATTTGCTTATTTATTAAAAACTTGGTTCGAAGTTCACAATTGGAAGGTGAATGTGCTTATAACAAAGCTGAGATTATCTTTTTAACAAATGTTCTGTTAATATTTTAGTTATGTGTTTACTATTTAACCAATGTCATGATTGACACCATTATGCATTCACAATATAACAACAATATTTAATAGCAAAGTACACTGGTGTGCAGTCGAGGACAGAATTTTAGGGTCAACATTATTAATCCCCAGAAGAACTGACATTTTTCTTCAAGCATAGCACAAACCACCATTCTTTTAGTAATGGTTGAAGTGTGCAAGGCATCACTTACAAAAACATAATGCCAAAAGAAAAGATCTGAATAGAAGGACCATTGATGGACACAAAGCAGAAGGATATATCAAGTTATCAAAGCATTTCCAAGTGTCCAGAAGTGTTTTGAAAAGAATCACATTTTCATAGGAGGGGGCTTACAATTTTGACCTAAACTGCACATGTCTCATTGTTAAAACAGCTGTTTCAGATCTATTTTTATCAATTAATTCAAATCCCGTTGCTGTTGATCAGACTGATCTACATTTTCCCGGGGACCGTTTCCACGGAGCACGATGCCACTCGTATCCACCGGGACCAACCACACTAAAAATGTCCATGTCCCAGTAAGGCTCTTCGGATATAACAGCCTTCTCCATCAGCGAGGAGATGGAACAGCTGGACAGCGATTAAAATGCTGACTATTCAAGGGAAAGGACAGTGAATGCACCACCTCTTTTTACAGAGGCCAGGTGCAACGTCTTTCTAAGTGTAGTGTCCTGAGACAGCAATGTCCTACTGCAGTAACTCTCCACGGAAAGGTCGTCACGTCGAATCAAACTGAACACGCTGACATCTCCCAATGCACACATTTTACAAGCCTCATTCCACCTCTCCAGATACCTCACACAATAATGACCTTTTTCTTTTTGCATGCATTAGGTAGCACCTGAAGAAACACAGGTACGTAGTCTGGAATAATCTTTTGCCCAGTCTTACAAAGCCCAATTCCAATGAAATTGGGACATTGTGTAAAACGTAAATAAAAACAGAATACAATGATTTGCAAATCCTTTTCAACCTAAATTCAATTGAATACATTACAAGACAAGATATTTAATGTTTAGACTAATAACTTTAATTTATTTATGTATTTACCACTGTGTTACATCACGTTTCCTTTTAACAACCCTCACTAAGTGTTTTGGAACTGAGGACACTAATTGTTGAAGCTGTGTAGGTGGATTCTATTCCATTCTTGTTTGATGTACGACTTCAGTTGCTGAACAGTCTGATGTCTCTGTTGTTGTATTTTGCACTTCATAATGCACCACACATTTTAAGACAGGCCAGTCTTTTCTGTGAAGCCGCGCTGTTGGAACAAGTGCAGAATGTGTCTTGGCATTGTCTTGCTGAAATAAACAGGGACATGAAAAAGACATTGCTTGGATGGAAGCATATGTTGTTCAAACCCTGTATGTACCTTTTTTCATGAATGGTTCCTTCACAGTCCACCCGTGGGGGGGGGGGGGGGT
>JAQQAE010000702.1:0-12701 GCA_029823295.1 Pseudamia nigra
CGGAGGAAACTCATTTCAGCCGCTTGTATCCTGGATCTCGTTCTTTCGGTCATGACCCAAAGCTCATGACCATAGGTCAGAGATGCATAGTTGTTTTAAATTACTGTACTGTATATGATACAAAGGAAAGTAAGACTGTAAAATGGGAGTAGAGACAAAGAAATAGACCGTGGATTAAATGCACTGGATCCTACATTTCCCAATATCCAACATTAGCCCATATCTGTTAAACTCCCATGCTCTCCTGTTTTTACACTGACTATGGAAAATGTTTTTCTATGCCAGTGGTAGCCTACCCAGACAAGTAGATTTACAGGCCATTAACAGTAGCACAAATGATGCTTTTTATTTTTACATTGAAATGACCTTCCAGTAGCTGTACAGAAAGGTAAAGCTGTTGGAAGGTTACTTCACCGTACCATAGTCTTCCATAAAGGTCCTTGAATCAGTCAGTGATTCAATAACCTTCACTTTCTTTCCAGACCCATACTTAAAAGCCCAACCGATACGAATTGAAACCCCGAGTGGCTCTTAAAAGAAACACCTTAAACCTTCCTTTTAGAAATTAGTTATATTTTAAAATGATTCCCCATGTCTCTCACATATGCACTGATATAATAGTGATACTGTATTAAAGTAAAAGTGGTTGCACAGCAGCATAGAAAGGAAACAAATGCATGTGACCAGCAATGACTGACTATTTATAACTTCATACCCTGACTGGCTTTACTCCATAGCTGCATAACATGGCACAACATCTAAAACCAACTTTGATAGCGAGCTTTGATATTTCAGTCCCTCATGAAAGCGTAGAACAGTCTCTCTGAAGATGAGAACAAAAAAAGAAAAGTCAGTCATTTATGGACGAGGAGGAGGAGGTTGCCATCTCTGTCTATTTTTCCCTTTTCTTTGTTGTTGTTTTCTCTTAGCCTAACCTGTCCACCTCTTTATTTTTCCAGAATGGTCTTAATGCACTGCACCTGGCAGCCAAGGAGGGCCACGTGGATCTGGTTCAGGAGCTGCTGGAGAGAGGCGCAGCCGTCGATTCAGCCACAAAGGTAGGTGGTCTGACATACTGACCACACTAGAGAACGGTGTACAGGCAAGTCAAGTGCTAACAGCTAGCCAACAGGTTCATGCTCCTATCATCAGTCACAGGGGCTCTCCAACCTGGCTGGCTTTCTAAATACCAGTGTGCCAGTTATTTAACTTTCTCTTGAAATGACTTTCATGAAGATCCTTTATTTTATTCATACTGTGAATTATTGTGTTTGTTGTGATGTTTCCTTACTCATTCTTGCACATTAAATCAAAATTAGCATGATAAGTTCAGTCTTGCAAGCTAATGCTAGCTGGTTTGCCCTACGCCATTGTTCATTGTAATTTGTTCCGGCATCACGCTCTGTATCCGAATAATTCATTATGCGAAGTGACTTTTTCCATAGGAATACATGTAAAACCAATTAATCCGCTCTGGACCCACAACAAACTCCCATATAAAGTATGTATTACACACCCGTACGTGCACATTTATTCATTATTATTATTTGAAAAGGAAGTTATGTTAATTATCTGAAACAGAATACATGAAATTTGTTCTAAAAATCATTTAGAATGACACTTACACTTACTTAGGTGGAAGGTAGAGGACCTGATGAATTTATACTCCTCCAGAATGTCATCCTCCAGACCGGGGGGATGGGCAGGTGCGTTGTCCAGGATGAGCAGGCATTTTAGGGATAATCTGTTCTTCACCTAGCGTCAAAAAATGATGCTAGGTCCAAACTCCAGGTTCACATACTGAGTGAAAAACTGCCGGGTCACCCGTGATTTAGTATTGGCTCGCCACATCACTTGAAATTTCTCCTTTATGATTTTGTGAGCCTTAAACACACGGGGGTTTTCTGAGTGGTAAACAAGCAGGGGTTTAATTTTGCAGTCCCCGCTGGCATTGGAGCAAAACGCCAGGGTTAATCGGTCTTTCATCGGCTTATGACCTGGCAGTATCTTATGCTCCACGGTAATGAATGTTCCCCGTGGCATTTTCTTGCAGAACACTCCTGTTTCGTCACAATTAAACACTTGTTGAGGAATTCCTCAGTCACGAGCTCTTGGAAGCGCTTAACAAATTTTTCGGCAGCCGTTCGATCGGAACTTGCTGCTTCCCCGTGCCTGACGACAGAATGAATTCCAGTGTGTCTCTTGAAAGGGGCGAACCAACCACGACGGGCCTTGAAGTCTTCCACAGATCGTCCTCATACAGTAGATTGCACGAGCCTTCTCACAATTGATGACTTCGGTGATGGTATCACCAGCCATTTCCTTCTCTTTGATCCAAAGCAGCAATAGCCGCTCCATAACACGGCTAACGGCTAACAGCTGTTAGCCTGTGTTAACACAGCGCCCGCACCAGTTAACAAAAAAGTCACTTCCGTGTCTTGGCCGAGACCCGTAAGTGACTTTATGGTTATCCGGTTCCAATTTTGTTGTCCGGTTCAAATTTTTTGCAGTTTTTTTCTTCGGTATCTGAATTTTTTGTTGGCGGAAGCGTTCGTTATCCGGGGTACCACTGTAGTTACTTTTGTTTGTTTATTTTCCTGATTGTTTTTCCATCCTATTTTTATTTTGTCACTTTGAAAATTTTGCAGCCCCCTTTTCTTTCACAACATCAAATCAAATTGAACAATATAGCTAAACTCTGTCGTCCATGCTAAAGAAGATGGATTGCTAAATAGCAGATCACTTTTTTTGGTTCAATTTCTTAATTACGGTATTATGTGCGTCTTGTAAATTATTTTGTCCACATATTTATTTAGCCAATTAAGTAAATTTTTCTTTAAATTATTTTCTCCATTATTTTGTTCATTTTATGGTTTATTTTGTCTTTTTTTATTTTGTGAGTCCTTTGCTTATTCTTTCACATTAAATTAGAATGACCAAAATATGTTCTACCTTCGTTTGTATACATCATATTTTCTTTTTCTTTTAAAAAAGTATACATACTGCATAAAAAGATACGGTTGTGGAATCACTTACCATAAAAAACTGAAGTATTATGGCAGTTTATGCAAATTTTTTTAGCCTGTCTGTCTATTTTTTTAGCCTGGACTAGCTGACTAGGTCAAGATCCAACCTGAATAAGGTTATGGTCTCTGGTCTCCTTGTCTATATTCTAAGAAGTGAATACATCTCTAAGAAGTGGAAACCATTGTCAAAAAAGGAATACAGTTTTGCCTCTATATTGTTGTATAAGATCACAGTAAATGATTTTGAAACAGTATTATTTACACAGTCAGGATCCATATACTGTATATATGTTACTGTACCTTTTCAACTTCCATCTGACCCTCTGCGCAGCTCAGTTAGTCTACTCACTGTAATTAAGCAGTTTATAGAGTCACATTTTATGTGATGTATCTGGGGCTTTATGTCAGTTATGTGTGCCTTCTTTCAAAAACTAAATAAACAAATAAAAGTAATCTGCAAGTAACAACTTCTTTCAAAAGCCAGGAGTAGTAGTGCTGTCAGTTTTTTTCACATCCATACAGAAGAAAATGGATGATGCACACATCACTGTGTCTCATTTTAGATGTTTGTTTGGAACATATTTTAAAAATATTTATGTGGTGTTATGTAGCTTGACCCACTTTTTGATTGGTTCACATCCTCCATTGAGGAAAAACAGCTTTCTAGAGATCACTTAATGTGTGGAAATGAAGATGAGTAGAAAGCAGAGCACTACGGAAAAGTGATATGCACAGTGGAGTAATACCGTACTCATGGTGGTATGCTGATCATTCTAACTACTGGAATCAGAGTAGGTCCAAGCTCATTATGGACCAACTTTACAGGGCTGAGTGCCACCCCAGCATGTGAAGATTTGCTGAAGCTTAACATCAGAGCTGGACTGATCGAGCAGGAGGCTTTTAGGCGATCAGCCCAGGTCAAAACAAGTGGAAAACAAGATCTTCCTTTTTTCCCTGTTAAAATCTTTGTAGAAGCTGATTTATTCTTAACTGAAGGTTAAAAAAGAGGGCATTTTCAAGTAGTAATACTGAACTTTGTACAGTAAATCAAATTGATCTGACTTGACAGCACTTACAAGTTACAAATTGTTGTAGGATTTTAGATTTCAGTTTTATAGACACATTTCAGAGGCCGCAATGCAGCAAATTAAAGTTTATTCTAAGTTGGACTATTGTGTCCTCAAGGAGCAAGTCTCAAAGAGGTTTTCAT
The DNA here is from genome assembly GCA_029823295.1 of Pseudamia nigra. Lineage (NCBI taxonomy): Eukaryota > Metazoa > Chordata > Actinopteri > Kurtiformes > Apogonidae > Pseudamia > Pseudamia nigra. The sequence goes on from JAQQAE010000702.1 coordinate 4,237, forward strand.
TCATGCATTTTTGTTTAAATAAAAAGATTCAGCTGGGTATCATGTCATGTCGTTGGTAGGTGCTGAGTATAATTTACATGACATATCTCAGTAAAATAACCTTGTACATCTGTATATTTTTGTCAGGAGTTTAATTTCCATTATTTAAAGTTGTGAAAGTTAGTCAGTGCTCCCTGTGGATATGACTTATTTGAGTTATTTTGAGTTATTGTTCTGTTATCAAAATCTTATTACACACTACTTACAGTTTGTCACTAACCCTATGATAATAAGTTAGTGTCAGTGATATAAAACCAAAAAAATAAATAAACCAAAATAAATCATGATTTTACATGACAGCATTAACAAAATTCTGCCTCACCTATCTATAAAAAGTGCAACGTAAGTCTCTGGTCTTGCTGGGTCTAAGTGTGTCTTGTTTAATCTCATGTGAAACCACAAATACAGATAAATAGTGATAATTTCTATATTTAAATTATATCTTTGTAGCAGGGTTATGTGGCTCACACATGGTGAAGCAAACTGTTTTTTCACTACATATACATTAAAGTTGTTAACTTAAACTTACAGACTGATTTGGTTGTCAAATAATGCATATATACTGTATATTGAACAGCTTTTCTGTGGGCCCACCATGTGCAGGAAGGGTCATAAGGGTGCTGTGTGGTTTGGATGGCAACTGAAGGCAGGGGCCTGGGTGGTCCAATCCCAGCTTGCCAAAACTAGGTCCAACTGGGAGGAGCCCATGGAGCAGACCCAGGACACTGGAGGTATTATGTCTCTCAGCTGGCCTTGGAATGCCGGGGGACCCCTCAGAGGAGCTGCAGGAGGTGGCTAGGGAGAGGGCTGTCTGGGCTTCTCTGCTTAGGCTGCTGTACCCGCAACCCTGACCCAGATAAACCCAGAAGATGATGGATGGAGATTGAGCAGCTCTTTAAAGCTAATATGGATGCATTCGCATTGTTCAAGTAAATGCTTCTTCTAATGGTCTTGTCTTTATTAATGCAGAAAGGAAACACAGCCCTTCACATATCGTCTCTCGCTGGTCAGGCTGAAGTAGTGAAGATCCTGGTCAAACGAGGAGCCGACATCAATGCACAGTCTCAGGTGAGATCCTGCATCCTTTCACACTTTCTTACAGTTGTATCATTTATTACCATTATCAGTTGCCACAGCTTTGGTTGTGGTCTGTGTTTCACTCAGGAGCTGCTTTTCACAACTTATAGTGAGTCTTTTTTATTTGCTTGTGTGTGTTAGAATGGATTCACTCCCCTCTACATGGCTGCCCAGGAGAATCACCTGGATGTGGTGCGATACCTTTTGGAGAATGGGGGCAACCAGAGTACAGCTACAGAGGTGAGAGAGGAGTGTACAGTGTCTTTAAAAGAATTGTTCAACAACGTGATAAATGTGCTTATGTGTTGTCTTCAGAGGGGCACATAAATTAGATTGTTGAGTTTTACAAAGTAGTTTAGCATCGTCCTGTAACCATCAAATGGACTTTGGGATAGAATTAGAAGTGTGTGATCACAGACTCACTAAAAGATATTAAGATATTTCAAACATTTTGCATATCAACCCTAGTGTTAATAAGTTGAATGCCTTATTTTGTTTGAATGACTTGTCATTTGTTTTCCAGAACTGGTTACCTTGTGACAGTAAGAAGATATGTAATAAAATGTTTCTCACATTTAGGGAAAAGTGGGTCTGTTGATGTGTAATGTAAAGAAAAACTATAAATGTATTGTCTGCTCTGTCTGGAATATTCTATAAACAAAAGACAGAGCTTCATATCTCGACCCAAAGGAACAAGCAAGTTTAATACCACTTTACAAGACAAAGTGAGATTCATTTTACTTTTACGGTCCTGTCTACGAGGACATAGAGGACAAACACAACAGTAAAATGTTCTCTGTTTGTGTTGATTTATTTTGTAGCTAGTTTTAAATGCTGAGTTTGTGAGAGTCAGTTTTATTTGAGACTGACCTGTAAAAGAAACACTTCATAATGAAATGTTGCAAGTATTCAGCTGTATGTTTGCTGTTGTGAATATCCATAGAGGCTGGACACAGTGTGTGCATGACAGAATAAAAAACAGAAACATACAGTAAGTATGCAGCATGCAGTACAATATTGACAACATAATTTAATATTAACATAATTATATAGAACACAAACTGCAAAGGGAAGAACCAACTTACTTCTGTCAATATTGATAGAAATCAACCTTAACACCAATTAGAATTGTATTGTTTTTGTAAAAGCACAAAAATTGACAGGTATAATATAAAAACAAAAACTCAATTTTTAAAACATGCAGTTTAATTGAAAATGAGAGCATAGTCCTGGATTGCAGATGTGTTGGAGAACATGGTTGACCTGTCCTCTTCTTGTCCTCATCTCTCTCCAGGACGGCTTCACCCCCCTGGCCATTGCATTGCAGCAGGGCCATAATCAAGTGGTTTCTATCTTGCTGGAGAACGATACTAAAGGCAAAGTGCGGCTGCCTGCTTTGCACATCGCTGCCCGCAAGGACGATACCAAATCAGCCGCCCTGCTCCTACAGAACGACCACAATGCTGATGTCCAGTCGAAGGTACGTTTGCGGTGTTCGATTTGCGGCGCTGTTGGCATCTGGCGCTACTGTACATGTTCGTGTGTCCATGCTGTGGTTAATGAAGAATGTAGTGAAAGTTGTTGAGTTACAATTGTTTTTCCTGAGGTTATTGTTATAGCAGACCAACAGGATTCACTTAATGAACACTATTAGAATATTTGGATTCAAAGACCTTATTTGCATCTGTACATCAAATTTTAAATCTATAACACACCAGTATCATTTGTTTAGTGGTAACCGTAATAGGGGGTGACCATCCTCAGCCCTTAATAGCTTGTTTAGGTTGGTTGGGGAAAAATAAGTATGAGTTTTGTGTTACCAGAGGAATAATGGGTTCAAGTATGACAGGTTTGTTTGGTCATCAGGGCCCTGCTTAACAAAGGAGAATTGGCCGTAAGTGAGATTCCATCACATTTCAGCATCACAAAAAATCAGTATCACAAAAAATCTTCTCACATACTGTCTAAACTTTTATTAGGGATTTGAACTGTTCTTATTGTTGTCTTTTTTTTCTCATTTTGCATTTTGCAGCATCACAGTTGCAGCTGCTCGTGCCTTAATGATGCGCAGTGATATTGACAGGTCTATTAACTAATACATTAACACAGTCTGCAGTTTTAGTCAAAATTCCCCCTGGCCATTGGCTGCAGCAGCTACATATCTTGCTGTTGTACTTATAATTCTCTGAAGTTCCTCAGATTTATTTAGGATTACTGTCCATGTTTATGGGTGGCAAGTCAGTCTTTTTTGTTAGTATGTTCCTGTCTAGAAGTGTGATTCAACATAACAACCTATTAGCCTGTCTTCACTTGTGAAGCATTGATAAGCCAGACTATTAAAAGAAATGCTGGGTTTGTGGAGCTGTATTTGTAGTACAGGGCCTCGGTTAATATCCCACCTCCATTAATGAACAGTGAACACCTGCTTCCCCGTAGGATCCATCCGGGGCTGCCTCCCACATGGCTCACCTTTGCCTCGGTTGTGGTAATAGAGTGCTTTCCTAATTTGTAACACAAGAATCGACAAAAAACATTGCCATGGCAACAGGATCCCATATGGGTAGCGGCAGCAGTGTGGATGGTGTTGTATCACAGCGATTTCCTTATCACGAAACTCGTCACATCAGGTGTAAATATGGTCCAAATAATGGTCCAGTAAAATACAGATGTATGATGTCCTTTACTTGTCTCATCATGATGTACTTTCCCATGAATTTGTCTAACCTGTGCAGAGTATTTTTGTGTATCCATCTCTGTGTGTATGTGTATATGTGTGTGTGCATCTCTGTCTCTCTCTCCTTCAGTGTCTCTGTGCCTGCCACGTCACTCCTGGTCCTGCTACTAACTGGGTCTCTTTCTCTTTTTATTCTTTTCTCTCTTTAAATACTACCTCTCTCACACACTCCTCCCCTCCATCACCCCCTACTACCCTACTGCACCGGTGTCTAAGTGTAGCACTGTCCACTGCATGGAGTGTGCCACTGTCTGCAGGTTGTATGGTGGTCATATCTAAAGGCTGCATGCAACCGATGGGGATGGGGGTGTTTAACTTTGCTCTTTGACCATCTGCAAGGGATGGGAGGGGTAAAAGTTCAATTCTGTATCAGTGGGGATAAACACCAGTATGTGTTAATGTTGAAACAATATATTACAGTTGTGTTTCTCTGCTGATACTAGGAAGTGGGATTGAGTGTCGTGGCTAGAGTGAAGAATCACTACATTGCACTTAATCTGTACGGTGTTTCGACGCTAACTACACCTCAGAGGAAACATATAAATGACACAATTCATATTCAAATACAAAGACGGGTGACAAATTAAAGGATAAATCTGATAGGAGTCATCTGAACCAAAATGGCACTGAGGGCTAATTCTTATCAAAAATGATGTGAATTAAATACTAACAGTCTCTGGGTCTCGATTTATCTATAGAGCACAGAGGAGATCTCCACCATCACCAAAACACCACCTGAGAAAAAATCTTTTGGAAGGATGGTGTTCATACAGTACTTCCTGTAGTGTTCACAGACTGTTGAGTTGTATTTGGTCTGTTCTGTTACAAGTCAGTTATTCCATTTTTAAACTTGGACATATTTCCTCTTGCTTCGATTTGATTTCATGTAGAAAAAAAATCTAAATCAAAATTACTCAACATGCATCACTGAGATTCACAGGAAAATATTCCCTCCTCTCATTGTTCAGATGTATATCAAGAGGGGAGTGAGATTAATGAGTACAGTATATTTCTCTATAGCACAAGCAGCTACAGTTTACATACTTTTAGCTCTCGCCCAGAATGCACAGTATGGCTGGCAATAGAAGTCATTTAGCTCAAACTTGTTCACATGATTTGTTGGGTTGGGTCAAGGCTGGGTAGTGTTTCCTTCACAAACAGGGCTCAGTGCAGTTGTTTGGGTTTGTGACCAAGACTGTTGTGTTTACACCAAAGATATGAGAGACAAGAAATTTGCTCTTGTTAAATGTTGTAAGAGGGCTGCTGTCTTCTTAGGAGTGAGGCTGAATGGTCACTCAGTGAGCAAGAGCTTTAAAACAAACCCATAAATCTAAATTTGGCACTTATGTAAGAGTATTGCAAATACATTTTTATTTAACATCAAATACATACTGACTGAAGAAAATATCTGTGAAAACACTGAGACACTCGGTTTGTCCTTTAATTCCTCACCTCTCTGCTTATACACGAGTACTGTCTCATGCAGGGCAGTTTTGGAATAATATGGAGAATTGTACTGTAGAAACTGTATTACTGTACTCCATATTATGACAGCTATTGTCATTATTATTTTCTTTAATAATTGTTGTTTGTTACAATCAGGCCTTGATTTTACACCTTGAACCATCTTCCAGTTAGTAACATGAGCACTGTACTCACCTGGTTAAATGGCTAAAACTCAGAGAGCAGCAGCATTGCTTAAACTTTCAGAAAATAGAACAAATGAGCTGATCAGAACTGCTCATGTTGATTATAGACAATATAAAGTTAAATGTGACCACATTGCACATGTCTACAACTTCATTTTGATGTTGAACCCAAGGCGCTGCATGTAACAAACTTAAATTATTGTTTTTTATGTACCTGTATCTTTTTTCACTATTTCAGTATTTCATAGACCAACAATTATTTCAATAAAGCAACTTGTAAACAATGACAAAACTCCCAAATGCTGTCTTGCTTACTGTTCAAAAAGTTACTTGGCTATAATATGTTAGTGTGTTGGGTATCAGCAGTAAGGGAGCCAGAGGTTTTCTCATTGTTTTCAGATAGTCCTTAGCTCAGCCAGAAGTGAGAACTTTAACGCACCACCCTAGCCACGTCACTTACCGGTTTAATATCTGACTGGTGCATCCCATTGCAGAAATGTATGACAGACACCTAACTGAACTGATCTTTCCCTCCCTCATTCCACCTGCTTCAGATGATGGTCAATAGGACTACTGAGGTATACACATGCTCCTTTAACTCTCCACTGTCCAGTCCCATCCCTTTGTTACTCTTTCCTCCCACCACTTTTTATTTCTGACTCCCTCACAGCCCTGCATGATGGAGATCATTAGGTTCATTATTTTACACTTTCTGTTGGTTTGGTGTAACACAAAGGCCAACATGCACAGCTCGCAAAAATGGCCATGCTGCCGCTGTGTGTCCTGCACTTAGGCATCGCACGCGGTTTGCTTGTTTTCACTTCCTGGCTTTGGATTTTGTTCATTTAAACTTTTTTATTCTTTTTTTTCAGTTTATGTAAGTTTTGTCACTGGCTCACAGGGCGTCTACTGTCATCTGTGACTGTCAGAACATTTAGAAATACCTCTAAATGACATCATTGTTGCCATTTAATGTGTATGGATTTATTTTACATGGTTATATTTTGATATGTATAATACTGTGCCAATGCTTTTCTGTAACATATATAAATGTGTATTATTTCAATCTGTCCTGTAAATGTGTCTGTTTATGTTGTGTTGCATGATTTACTGAGATGCACTATAAACTAATTAGCTTAAAATCATATTGGGAAAGCAGTTCCAAATACTGTATTGTGATTTCCTGCCAGTCAGCTAAGAAAGGCATGGGCTACCAAAGTTCAAATTAAATCATTTAGCCTTTGAATTTATATTTTTGTGTAAAAAAGTTGATATTTTTTATGTATTGAGTTATAATTACAAAGTCCTAAATGTTTTCCATTCCTGGAAATCCACAGGTAAATAAAAATAAAATTAAAACAAACATTATTGACAAGTAATTTGTTGCATAACTACCACATCATACTGACTGTGGTCATCAGAATGTACAGTATACACATACACATACTGTGAAATCCATGAAAATGCTGTAACAACTATAAGCTATTCTAGTTTTCTACCTGCTTTTAAATTATTCAGGACATATGTATGTACTGTACATACATGACTCTTACTTACTGCATTTTATAGATTACTGTTTGTAGTTCGAATTGGATGTCAAACTCCATTTTTTTGGTAGAGAACTGAACTTTCTCAGTGGCAAAAATGTTGAATCTAATCTAACACACCTGAAAGTAGTTTACATTTTAATTGGCAACTTTTACATTGACAAATTTTTATAATTTTGGGGGAAAAATATGCCTTTTTCACACACTGATTTGATGTCCTTATGAATGTATATAATCAATATTAAATTTCAAATTGGTTAAATGATGGTAGTTTAACATTGGCAGCCCCTGCTTTTCATTGTCATGAGCTTTCTGATGCAGTGTCTATACATCTATGAAACACATGGTTTGCTGTAGAAAATGATGAAATCTTACTATTGACATGCCATGCTAATTAGCAGCATGCTAAGCTTTAAAACCTCAGAAAATATTACCTGCTCGGCCAAATACAGCTCAAAGCATGTTGCACCATGCTACGTTAATTTGCATCATTCTAAGCTTTTTACTGTGTACAGTTTTTAAACCATCACGTTAGTCACTGTATTCTTCACACTTTTGTAAACAACTTTTTCACATTTAATCGGACCATCACTTACAGAATGGCAAGGTAAGGCAAGAATTTCACATCTCCTCCAATCTGCTCTGCAATTTCTAACTTCTCTCATATGTTTCTCATTTCTAACTTTAATATCTCTATGACGTACAGTCGACATAGTGCACTTTGATGTTTTCAGAAATGTTCAACCTTCGTTATGTGGGACTTTATGACTTGACTATGATTTAGTCTTTCACTAGTTAATATTGTCCGTCCATCTTTATGTCAGTCTTGAAAATCTGTGTGCACTGTACGTCTCTCCCTTCTGCTTTGTGTGTGTGTGTTTTTTTTTCACTTCAGGTCTTTTTCTGAAGCCAATAAAACGGCCTGAGGCTTTTTTTTCTCTGTGATTGTGACCTGCATGGAAGTGATGTGTCTGAGTGTGTTGTGGGGTTGTGCGTTTGGGTGCTGCAAACTCCGATATGCACATTTTTCCAAAAAAAGAGAAGACATTTCCATTTAATTTGTTTATTTATTTTTTCAGTTCATATTTTGTTCACCTGTGATGCTTGATGCAACTGCTGCATGTTAGGAAGACTAGAGATCAACAGAAATGGGTCAAAGCTGAGTGACATGAACAAAGGGCAACCATCTCACCTCTGTCCTTCTTTCTGTCTGTGTGTGTCTCTGCTCTGTCTTCTAGAGTGGGTTCACTCCCCTGCACATCGCTGCACACTACGGGAATGTCAATGTGGCCACGCTCCTGCTGAACCGAGGGGCGGCAGTGGACTTCACAGCCCGGGTAAGACACAGTTCTATCTAAATGATTTTATTACACACAACCTGCACATTTAAAACACCTGAGTAAACATAAAATTTTGAAA
>JAQQAE010000702.1:12801-30339 GCA_029823295.1 Pseudamia nigra
AAGAAAATTATTAGTCAGTAGTAAAGCTAAACTTGAAAGGAAGCTTGTAGAAGAAAAAGGTTTGAGTAGGTTTTTTTTTCCACTGGGAGATAAAACATAGATCTGAATTAGTGCAGGGGAGACTCTGCAAACACATAATGACGTGTGGAACGATGAGGAGTTATATCTGTTATATTAGATGGTAAACAGCAGCAAATGTCACCATGGATAATGAGCTGCATAAGCAAATGGTAGATGAGTGATATCATCATTGCTTCATGGACATCTGGCTGTGTCTATCATTGTGTTAATAATCAGCTCAGGTGGTGTATCATTGTGTTAAATATTGCATCAAATTGCCAGCGTTTTAAAATTCACTTAAAACTTACTTAATGTTACAGGTGGTTTATTTTATTAGGATTTAGCTTGAAACCTAGTCATTCGTTTTTCACAGTTGAAGTGGGCTATGAAAATATGCATCTACGCTACTAGTTAAAGGTTTGGACACACCTTCTCCTTCAGTGGTGTATATTTTTCTTATTTTCAACATTGTACATTAATACTGATGATGTACAAAGTGAAAAAAATATGGGTAAATAATGTGTACAAAAAGTGTTAAACAACCCAAAATATGTTTTATAGCATAGATTGTCCAAAGTAGTCACATTTAGCTTTGATGACACTCCTGGCATTCTCTCATCAGATTTACAAGGTACAGTAATTCATCCAGAACGGTTTTCAAATCACCGGTGAGTTCATTTGTGCCATTTCCTTGTACCATGTAGTTGCCAAAACCATCAAATTCTATCTGAGGTGATGTAAATTGGCAGTTTCTGAAGCTGATCATTCAAATAAGCAGCAGAGTTACATGTAGCTCTTGGTCTTCCGAGAATGGTCCTGGAATGGGCCTCATGAGAATCAGTTTCATTACATCTCTTGAGGGTTTTGTCGACTAAACTTGACAACACATTTAATCTTCTTAAAATTTTTCAAATTGACTTTTTAAAGTAATGATGGACTGTATTTTCTTTTTACTTAACTGTTTCTTGCCATGACATACTGTATATTCTTACAGTAGTTGTAGTGGCACTAATAGGGCTATTGACTCTACTCTAACTGATGGTCTAAAGCACATTAAGAAAGTAAAAAAGGCACAAATTAACTTCAAAAGGTACTGTATGCATGTGAATTGAAAACCATTCTGAGTAATCACATCAATCTCAGGAGAGAATGTAAAGCCATCATTAAAACTACAATTAGACAATTAGAAATATAAAACATGTTCTGAGTTGTGTAACACTTTTTGCTTATTACTTATTTCCATGGGTGGTCTTTCACAGTTTGGAAGCATTCAGTATTAATGTGCAATGTTGAAAATAATAAATAAGTAAAGAAAAACCATTGAAGGAGATGGTGTGCATCCACTGCTTACATCATCCAGCTTCTTATCTTCTCAGTAGTAATGGATGGAAACACACTCAAATTCACATTTTCTTTTCCCCACTTTTCTGAAAATTGACTTAAATAATACATGCGCTCCCTTGTTAATTTACACACTCAACAAGCCAGAAGTACAGTACCTCCTTGCTGTGCATCTGTGAGCTCCATGACCGATGAGCTTTCATACCCAAGGGATACCCTAATTTTTTCAAGGATCAAAACCTGGTATGTGTTTTGAAAGGCCCCACTCCGAGTACGGTCATGGTGACAATGCTCCTCCAGCCTCTTCCAGCTACCTCAGCAGTCTAAAATGTTAGCCTTCCTTTAAGTTGGCCCTCTTCACATGTCACATTTTGTCCTTTAATCAACGTCAGCCCAGACAATAAGTTTAGATGTTTTATATTTAGCCACCTTAGCAGGGAAGGTAAAAATAGCTCTTCTGTCACTGCAGCATCATTCCACCAAAAAGTACAAATACCATTCCCTTTCATCAAGCATACTGCTGGTACGTATGTGTGCTAAAGTTTGTCATCCTCAGTATAAACCATATTCTGTTGTTTTTAGAACCTACACTTTTTATTTACCTTTAAAAGGAGCACATACTGTACATATACATATTTTAGAAAATTAATGGATTACTATTGTCTAATGCTGGGGTTTTCAAACATTGATTTTTCACTCAATAACATGCATTGATGCAAATTTCAGGTGGATTTTTTTCCTAAACATTATAGTAAAATGGATTAAAACAGATTAAACTCATGGTTTGCTGATTTTACCAGTGCTTTGGGAATGTGGATGTCACATAACATATGAGTCTCCTCCCTACATCACATAAATAATTACATTTTTCTTCATATTTGGGTTTATTTATGTATGCTGACTCTTTGTGTTTTCTTACTTTATTGTGCTATGTTTTGTTTGTTTTATATTTTGGTTATTGGTTATTGCTTTATTTTGTTTAGTTTTCCTTAATTTTATTGATTTTTTAAATTCCCTTTATTTCCTTGATATTATTTGATTGCCTTGTTCATTTATTTCTGTGATGATTTTGTTCACTCTTGATTTTTCTGATCATATTTGTTCACGTACTGTATGTTACTTTTTGATCAAATAATGGGATAGTTTGCAATGATTATTTTTGTCATTTTTTGTTAATTCTTTTGGTTATTTTTGTTAATGACTTATTTTATTGATTATTTTTATATCTGGTATATTAAATTTGTGTTTATTGTAGTATGACACTATGCTATTCATGCTGTTAAATATATTCTTAATATCTCAACTATCTCAATTCTCTAGAATGGGATTACTCCCCTACATGTGGCCTCTAAGCGTGGAAACACTAACATGGTCCGTCTGTTACTGGACCGTGGTTCACAGATTGACGCTAAAACCAGGGTGAGTACAGTGGAGAGTCTCACTTTAGAATAGGATACACATAATAGCTATTAGTTATTTCATATGTTGTGCATAGGGTCTTTATTAGGGTTTTACTCAGTGGAGAGCAAAGTAGAAACTGAACTGAGCAGAAATGTCCAGAATCGTCACTATTATAAACCTTGTTTAACCCTCTGAGCTATAAGGGTATTTTCTTCAGTAGCTTTGTCTGCAGGCACTGAGTAACAGTTTAGTAAAGCTGTAACACTGTTTTATCTCTTGTGTATGAATGTATGACTGAAGTTTGTTGGTGTTTTCTGTAGGATGGTCTCACTCCGCTTCACTGTGCGGCCCGGAGTGGACACGATACAGCTGTGGAGCTGCTGCTGGAAAGGGGAGCGCCCTTACTCGCCAGAACCAAGGTATGTCACATGTCAAAATCCATTTTAAATGATTTATATGGAAATTTGTAAAGAAATCATCAATCCCGAGGTACTTTTATAGAAACACACACCTACAGTAATTTGAACAATAATGCACTGGCTCTTAAATAGATTAACCAATATAGCGCCTGTCTCTCAAAAACAGTAGTTTTCAGAGAGCTTACGTATATGTTGGTTGAGTTTTAGCATTTTCTCTAAGTTTGTGAAACACTTAGGAGCTTGGTTTTCAAATTTAGAGGCCCTTCTGCACAACAATTTTCTGTGTTTACTGTCATGAATGGAAACAAAAATTTGTACAGACATCTAAAATACACCAAAACTTTAAAAATACAATTGACCGAAGCAGAAGTTTGATGATCTGCACAATGATTATTCATGAATTTAGTGGTATCCAAAATGGCTTTGATAATGCACTTGAGCTTTATAATGATACAGAAAACTCCTAAGCATTAAACAGGTTTGTACTGTAGGTGTTTGACATTTTGGAATGTGCTGGCTGTTTTTTGCAGAAGTTCAGCAGAGATGTTTGATTAGGTCAATCTTGTGAGGTTCCCAGGTCATTGTATTGTTGGATGTGTCAGGTGCTATGTGTGAGGCCAAAGGCAAATGGTATGTAGAGTTTCAATGATTACAATGAAAGTTTTCTCAACGAGGATTGAATTGTAATTTCCAAAGAAGAAAATAAACTTTGGTTTGACCTGAACATTAGTGCAACAAAAATACAGCTCATTTCCTCTGCCTTGGACCATGAATTTATCAATCAGACATCATTGTCATTGTTAGCTTACCAGTGTGGTTTCATATAAGATTTCTTTCCTTACTCAAGTAAATATACTTCTGTTGTTTTTTGTTTGTTTGTTTGTTTGTTTCAAAGAAACAACCATTGTTCTCTCTCTTTAGAATGGCCTGTCTCCTCTCCATATGGCTGCTCAAGGCGACCACGTAGAATGTGTCAAACACCTTCTGCAGCACAAGGCACCAGTTGATGATGTCACACTAGACTACCTGACAGCACTGCATGTGGCAGCACACTGCGGCCACTATAGAGTCACCAAGCTGCTGCTGGACAAGAGAGCCAACCCCAATGCCAGAGCTTTGGTTCGACACCAAATACCACAGCAATCTGATCCAAATGCTGCTCTAGGCAGAGTCTATGTTTTGGACTGATTCTCTTTTGTTTTGTTGTACATGTTTTCCGTACAGAATGGATTTACCCCACTGCACATAGCCTGTAAGAAGAACCGAGTGAAGGTGATGGAACTGCTGGTTAAATATGGAGCCTCTATCCAGGCCATCACTGAGGTATATTATGAAAATGTTAACCATTGTATCCTATTATTAAATTATACTTTGTGCAGTTTAGCTGGGTAGTTTTACTAAAAAAACAACATTTTATCCCTACCATATATCAGAATCATCATTTTAGTGTCTGTGTTGGAACATTGCACCTCATGCTGTACTCCTATATTTGATCCCAGGGTCCCAACTTTGAGTTTTACTGAGATTTCATGCATCACAAATAGTGTTTATTATTACCACCATTCTAGTGCAATATTACATGTGCTATAATGGACACATGCAGGTTGTATTCAGGTGTGAGTCAGGAGTGTGAACAATATTCATTTAGTTTTAAGGCTTTAAAACCAAATATTTTGGAGTTACAATACAGCAGCACACTACAAGACCCTTTAATGACGGTTTCAGTTCAAGTGGAAGCAGCTGGTCATCCTGTCCTGAACACACAGTGCCCTTCTTGCTCTTCTTTGTACAGGCTGTACTAAGGACATTCAAAGATAGTAGTAGAATAGATAAATATAATCTATACTGTGCTGATGACAAAATGATGACAAAATAGATGACAAAAACTAATGACAAATAAAGCAATCTGATCCGATATATAAATAATAAACTATATAAAGCTATGGAAAAGATTAAGAGAATAGTGCAATGTTTTTCTGAAATCTGCATCTCTACATGTATGACTGCCATTCCATTCCAGTTCCAACAAAAGCCACACCACATTCTACTTCAAGAGGGACTGATTAGGTTGAAACATTATGTTAACATCAGTTAAAACAGTTAGTATTGTGTTGTTTAAAAATGATTATGAACTTATTTCTATTGCATTAATTGAGGTTTGAAAATACTGCATCTTTTAATTTTGACCATTTGACATGTTCTGTAAATAAATGCTCTAAATGACAATGTATTTATGTGGAATTTGGAAGAAATGTTGCCATATATGTTACCTATAAAGCAATACATTATTATTATACACATACAACTTCTAAATGTGTGGAAATTGACAAATGACATAACAAATTAACACTGCATTTAACAGTAAACACTGCTGTTAATATATGAAATTGTTCCATTTCCAAAGAGGTTTCATGTGTAGCTTTCATCACACATGTAAATTTAATGTACCTACAGTATATACAATCTGTTACATCTGGGTTTGAGTGTGATCATAGATAATAACACTGTATGGGCTGCATCCAAAAATGTCCAATGTCATTGTTCTTCCTAAATGAAAATTTCATGAACATTAAAGTTGTCCTCTTAAGAAATTAACTAAATACCAATGTTAGCCATGTCATTTTGGAGGAAACTGTTTCTCTGTATCTAATAGCTTACTATAGTTTGTGAGCAGTGGGAATGTTTGCCTATGAGAGCCCATGTATATTCTGTGGAAAAAAGGTTGAGGTTGAGAATCAAAAACCAAGAAAATGCTGGAAACTTGTTTCAGTAACATCATTTACTCAACAGTGTTAGTCAAAGTTAGCGAACATCACCTCCTACCACCTACTTGTCTCTGCGAGCAAAGTAGTGCTAGAGCTGCAAAACCACTGGGTATATAAATAAATATGGGCCAAATTCAAGTCCTGCATGCATATATTTGGATGTATTTGTTTCTTACCAGTTGCAAAGACCACATTTATTAACAGTTATCTTAGAAAATATTTGGAGTGACTTTGATAGGCACCTCATTTTTCAGTTTGTGAACTGAAGTCAGACTGTAGTCTAAAGGAAAAAACACTTGCTACGTAAAAGAAAACATGGCATCATACTAGTATCTTTTTATTGTCATGTCTGATAGCATTTTTATTTACTGGCGTAATAATGATAATGATAGTTTCACTCTGTTTGTGTGCTACATGTGCAACAGTTGAAATGTCATTTTCTCCTGTTTGCATCCAGTCTGGTTTGACGCCGATCCATGTTGCTGCCTTCATGGGTCATCTGAACATCGTCCTGCTGCTGCTGCAGAATGGAGCCTCACCGGACGTCAGCAATATTGTGAGTAACAAAGTGCAATAATGTTTACCTTTTAATTAAGTACAAAAAGGAGTGCTTTGAACCGAATGTTGTTTGTATAGCGTGGGGAGACAGCATTGCACATGGCAGCAAGGGCAGGTCAGGTGGAGGTCGTCAGATGTTTGCTGAGGAATGGCGCAATGGTGGATGCCAGGGCACGGGTCAGTATAAAGTGCAAAGACAGAATAAGTAACTGTTGGATAGAAGTAGGTTGTGTTCATTATTCTACTTTATTTTTGACAGGAGGATCAGACACCTCTGCACATTGCATCCCGTCTGGGGAAAACAGAGATTGTGCAGCTGCTGCTTCAACACATGGCCCATCCTGATGCAGCTACCACCAATGGTTACACCCCGTTACACATCTCTGCAAGGGAGGGGCAGGTGGAGACAGCCTCTGTGCTGCTGGAGGCCGGGGCTTCACACTCACTGGCCACCAAGGTGGGTGAAAAAGCCAAGGGGTAGAAAATGGATGGATGGATTTAACAGTGGTCACTGAACGTTTATCTCTCCAGAACCCCAAAAAAGTATTTCTGTTTTCACATTGTTTTTCACCATTTGTGTATTTGTTTTGTCATATACTGTACTGTATGTGTCCTGTGTTGCTTCATTTTTGTCTTTGTTGATGTCAGTTTGTATAAACAAGTATTGATATTTGACATTGAAAAGAGCTCATTTTGGGTTTCATCCTAAAGACTGGGACATGGAGATTTGATTTGATGCAAATAATGACAGATAATGACTGTAAAACATGTTTGGGGTGAGACTGATAGCATATCCAAAATAAATAAATAAAATAATAATTTGTACATATCCATCCAGAACTCCAGTTCAGTTCTGTCTTTCGTTTAACATTTTGTTCCATATCACAGTTTGAGGGATCTCCCTTTAAAATGAAACCACATGCAAAGTATAAACTACTGTATATACAGCACAGCAGCTTATAAAATCACCATGGAAACAGATTCCAGGCACCAGCTGTCAGGCCTTTACAAAGGTTTTATGGTGCCCTATTTTTTTTTTAAAGAAACCTGCATACATTTCAACATTTTATGCAGTAGGAATATGCAGTGTTTGCTGAAAATCATTATTTGTATCAACTCTTTAGTGTATAGCCAATTTTACCTGAACTTTCTGAAATGTACTGTACATCACTGACACACATTCCTACAGGGTAAGTGGCAGCAATACACCTTAAAGTGGAGAGCTCTAACCAGGGTGTTCTGGGTTTGTCACACCACATAAAATGTGTGATTCGCCACAAATTGAAGTGAAAATTATCCATAAAGCATTATCACAATCAGCAAACAAAAAAGATGATTATTACATGCTGTACAGGTTATCCACATAGCTGAAGTGGAATATTGTGATTGTCATTTAATGAGTGTGGTGTGCCACCCAGGTATCTGTGGTATTTGCAAATTCAAGGTTGTCACATACAGAACAGAGTCAATATGCCACTAGTAAATTGGCGTTTCAATTAGAAACATACATTTTAAGGATTGTGTTTAAGTGTGCAGGGGTTAAATTAAAAAGTCATGAGCTACACATTGCCTTTGTTGTGACTCAGATGGAGGTGAGTCCATTACTGTAAATGCAGGTCTATCTTTTTGACCTAGTTTAGATACATGATTGATGAAGCTGCTGCTTTTGTCTAAATAGTGCATGAACCCTGAATACAGTTAAGTGATTTATCCTTGTCACTATGGAGCGAGGTGTTTACCACAGTTAGTATCTTCACTATGCAACCAGTGCAGGACAGAATAGTCCTGTTTTGTTCATACAGCACAAACAGTAAGACAGTGTGATGTAATTTTTTTCAGGGTCCGGTGGCTGTAACTCATTGGCTTCTCCCTGGGGGCAAAGGGTGTGGCCGTTACTGTGGAAACCGAACACAACATCACATATTGATTTATCCATTCATCAGTCCATCCCAGCACTTTGTTTTGCTCAATTCTCAATGTGAGGAGACCGTCCCCTTCTCTAAGCCCCTCCTCCATCGTTTCTCCTCTTACCTATTACATCCAATATAATCCAGGGTTTGACAAACAAAGAAAAGCTCCTCCATGAGCGCACGCACCCACATTGGTCTTGTGGTTGTTGAGTCCGAGGCTGGTTTTATAGTTTACAACGGTTAAGGAGCGCCCTCTGGTGGCTTTATGCTGAAACTCAAGTAACTGTTTTTAAAGTTACCTGTCGTTGCATCAGAATATTGGCACACATGCCACTCATAAAAACCCTTCTGCCCTGAGGGCTCCTGTTCTGTACCAGGGGCATTTTTGACATGTCTTCACTGTGTATGTTTTCACTTTTGTTTGATTAAAATGGTAACTGAAATGCTTTATTAAAGTGAAACTGAAAATTTCAAACTGTTACTAACTCCTATACTAGCTCATATTCATACCACAGTTTTCTATAAAGACTTTGAGACTTTAAATCTGACACAGCAGTATATAAACAGTGTTCAGGATGTGCTCGGACTGTAAATGTAAATGTACATATACGTATGTCCATGCTTTATATCAAGCAGCCTTAGCTACATATCCATTGATTTTCATTTTTATCTGTTATTCATAATATTTATAGTCTGTTTTATAAAGAAAATGCATGAATCCAAGTTGCTTATTTCATGAAGTGTATCAAAGTATTGCAAAACAGCCAACAGTGTTTTGAACTATACCTTTTATGCATCGCACTTCTTTTGTTACTTATCTCTACAGAAAGGTTTTACTCCCCTGCACGTGGCCTCCAAGTACGGAAGCCTGGATGTGGCCAAACTTCTCCTTCAGCGCCGTGCGCCTCCTGACTCTGCTGGAAAGGTATGCCTCAAAATAAACAACTTTAAAGTTATAAAGAGGAGACATTTTGAGCATGATGCAGCAGGATTATTATGAAATGCTGTGTTACTTGCATGTAAATACATTAAACTGTAAGTAAATGTAAATGGTTTGTTGCTTTTCTTCTGTTGTTCTATTAAGTTCACAATGAAAGCTCCGGTAAGACTAGTTTCAGTACAAATAGCTTTCGTTTGGATTAACTGTGTTTTATTCCAGAAAATTTAAAAAAAAAAACAGTTAACAGGTGTTTTTTTTACATTAAAATTCCTTTTTTTTCTTTAAATATTTTTGTCTTTGCTTCTAATTCTATACCTGTATTAGGACCCACATGTCAGTTCTCCCAGCTTTTGCTCTCTATTATAACTCTGAATTATCTCAGCTTCCAGTTTTAACATCATAACACTGGTATTAACTCAATGTGTGTAAAATAGTCTTAATAACTTCTGTCAGCACTAACCGCAGCGTGTACTCACCATACATCCCTTACAGAATGGACTCACCCCGCTTCATGTCGCAGCACATTACGATAACCAGAAGGTGGCGCTCCTGCTTTTGGACAAAGGAGCGTCTCCCCACACCATGGCAAAGGTGAGAGTGTGAAGAGCTGCAGATGGCGTGCAGCAAAAAATGCTTTAAACTGTCCATCTACTAGCTTGGTCCTCTCCAATTCTGATTTTATTGCTATTTTTGTGTTTGTAAAGCAACCTTGTGTCACTTGAAAGGAGCCTATAAATAAAATATATTATTTATTACTATTTAATCTATCAGATTAAAAGGTCTGCTCACCTGGTTGACTTTAACTTGTATTTGTCCATGGCTGGTGTGAAGGTTCAGTTTGCATCAATGCTTAAACTATTTTTAAAAAAACTACATAAATTATAATACTTATATGGTAGCATTGGCAGGCTATATTTTGCTGTAAATGGGTTGGTTTTAATTGATACTCAACTGGCTTAATTTGTTTCTCAGTATTTTATAAGCCTAATCCTGAAAGATTGTTGGTGCAAGAAGTAAACAGAAATAACAATATATCGTAATATAGATGAGTAAATGAGTAACATCACCAGTAATTTGTTGTGTGAGACAGAAATAACACAGAGGAATTGGTTGCAGATCAGTCAGCTCCAAGTGCCTGAGAGGCTGATTACAGATTGGTATTTCA
Organism: Pseudamia nigra; assembly: GCA_029823295.1. Taxonomy (NCBI): domain Eukaryota; kingdom Metazoa; phylum Chordata; class Actinopteri; order Kurtiformes; family Apogonidae; genus Pseudamia; species Pseudamia nigra. Next base: position 23,361 of record JAQQAE010000702.1, read on the forward strand.
TACATACAAATATGTTTTTGTAAGTGAATCTCAGCTGATCACAGCCATTTGTGGATTTAAGGATGAAACTGAGAATAAATATTTGGCATGTGTTCATACTGTACAATAAATTACCCAATTCAAGCACAAATTATATGTAGTAACACTATAAGTTTTCCATATGTTAATAGGCAAAGTTTCAGAAACATGGGGACCATTTGAAATTTAAAATGGCATATGAATGCATATGGAGAATTTTATGCCACTTCATTACATAATTAAAAATACAGCTAAAATGTTCAATGTACACAATTGTTTAAATAATTAAATAAAACAAATATAATTATAACTTATATGTGAAATAGCCAAACATAGGATAAGCTCACTGTCGTTTATGATGTCTATCCCTCTCCAATATATGTACTTTTTGTTTTTCACACATTGCAACTTCTTGTCTTCATGAACCAGAATGGCTACACCCCGCTCCACATTGCGGCTAAGAAGAACCAGATGGAAATCGCCACGGTGCTGCTGCAGTACGACGCTGACACCAACATCCTGACCAAACAGGGTGTCACTCCACTCCATTTGGCCTCCCAGGAAGGCCATGCTGACATGGCGGCTCTGCTCCTGAGCAAGGGGGCCCAGGTCAACATCCCCACTAAGGTATTGTTAAAGTCGTCAGGTTTGAAAAACAACTGAATTAATTATTTCTACAACTATTAGAAGTACTGTACCTTTTACCCATGAATTATATTATTAAGTTTTGCTAAATGTGATGAGATTAATTTATTCTATATAGAGAAATGGGCAGGATATCCTTGATGTCTTCAGCAGTTTTTTTTTTTTTTTGTTTTAAATGAACATAGTAACCATCCATGTGTTTGTTTCAAACATGCAGAGTGGTCTGACTGCCCTCCATCTGGCAGCGCAGGAGGACAAAGTCGCCGTTGCTGAGATTCTCGCCAAGCACGGAGCCAACCTCGACCAGCAAACCAAAGTATGAATGTCCTGCCAAAGTCATCGTAACGGCATGCTTTTCCACTGATTCCCTGCACGTGAAGCTGCTTTGTTTGTGTGGGCAGTGTAAAAATGCTTTTGTTGTTTTTTAATAGTTGGGCTACACCCCACTTATTGTGGCCTGTCATTATGGAAATGCCAAGATGGTCAACTTCCTGCTACAAAACGGAGCCAGCGTAAATGCCAAGACCAAGGTAAGATTAAGGCTCAGCTTAGATGCTTAGATGGAAAACCATCTAAGCATGATTTTAGATATATTATATTTCTGTTATGATGCTACATGTAGCATTTTAATTCTCTCTTTTAATTGTTCATCACTTATGTTATTATTGTCTTCAAATCAATGATCTGCAGAACTTTCTTATTATGATTTTAATGTATATGTCAACCCGTCCTTGAATTGCCACCTTTTCGGGGTGGAGGGGTTTGCATGCCTGAGTGAGCCTAGGAGCTACAGTATGTGGTCGGGGGCAATTCTCCCCAGTAGGGTCTCCCAAGGCAAATTGGTCCTAGGTGACAGGTCAGACTAAGAGCGATTCAGAAGACCCTTATGACTATGCCTTCCTGTGCACCCACCACCCTCAGGAAGGGTCTTAAGGGTCTGGTGCTGTTTGTTTTGGGTGGCAGCTGAAGGCAGGGGCCCGGGTGGTCCAATCCCTGGTTGACAAATCTGACTCTGACTGAGAGGAGGCCCTGGGGCAGACCCAGGACACACTGGAGGGACTATGTGCCTTGGCTGTTCTTGGAATGCTTGGTGGGCTCCCCCAGAGAAGCTGAAAGAGGTGGTTGGGGAGAGGGCTGTGTGAGGTTCTCTGTTTTGGCTGCTGTCCCCGCAACCCTGACCAGGATAAGTGGAAGATGATGGATGGATGGATGGATATGTTAATATCACAAAAATGTCTTTCTTCCAAACAGAACGTTTTCTCTCCAATAGTAAAGTACTCATGAAAATTAAGTTTGGTTTTTTTGTGTCTTACAAATGATTCTCTTTGATTATAACCTTTTCTTTATGTAACACAGCACCATAACACTTTCTTTTGTTGTGTCATGATAGCAGCATGTACAATGTGTATTTCAAAAATCAAGTGCACAATTTTAGCCAATTAGAATTTGTTTTAAACACAATTCTTTTTCCATTGTTTCAGCTGCTGAGGGACAGTATAAAGATCAATTAAAATTTAGTGTTGGGACTGCAAATAATTAAGAAAGCCTTAAAATGCCGGTACACTCTCTTTGAGGCCTCAGAACATGTTAAATATGATTTTTGCATGTCTTAAAAAGTGGCACATTGACTATAAAGATGACAAATCTTAAACCTGCTACACCATATGGTCCTGAAGCTGAGAACCACTACCAAACCACAGGTGGACATGGGCATCACTAAAGTTGGGCTCCAGTGTGATGAGATGTGAAAACAGTTTTAAAAATAAATGCAAATTGTTTTTAAAACGTCTTGCATGTATTTGTGGATGATGCAGAAAGCCTGTCTAACCATGTCTTACCATGAGTTATACTGTACATTTCTTTGCTGGATTTTCACTCTCTTTTCAGAATGGATACACATCTCTTCACCAGGCAGCCCAGCAAGGAAACACACACATCATCAATGTACTGCTGCAGCACGGTGCCAAGCCTAATGCGATCACTGTGGTATGTGCACAGACAAACACTTAGAAAAACCTACAAACATGTTGTGTATCTATGTCACTGAGTGTGTTTTCCTGTTCAGAATGGTAACACCGCTCTGGGTATTGCTCGGAGGCTGGGCTACATCTCTGTGGTGGACACGCTGAGAGTCGTCACCGAGGAAATCATCACCACCACAACAGTACGTCACACACATGATATTTAATGTGCATCCCTACCTGGTTCTGAGCCTCTACATGAGTTTCAAAAGTACTGGAAAGAGAGTGAGAGTGGGGTGATTAGTGTCTGAATGTCATAGAATCACAGACATCTACACAGCATTCCAGAAGGATTAGATAGAGATTTTTCTGTTTGTTTTACCACTTAAGAAAGGCCTCTCTAAAACAATCAATATCCATTTAAATGTACTCTACATTAAGACTATTTTTGCCACTTTTATGCAGCCCTTTCTACAAGGACCTGAGGTGCATTTCTGTTCAATTACCCTGACTAAACATGATTCTCCTGTCTGGGTTGTGGTGTCACTGAGGCATTTTAATATGTTATTCTGGACTCAAACTAATAAAAAATAACCTGTGAAGGCAGAAATTTTATAAGGTTAAATTGCTGCTCCTGTATGTGTCCTGCAATCCAGAACACAGCTACAGTTTTACCGTGGTCAGAGATTTTTTGATCAATTTTGTGACATACAGTAGCCCAAGTCCAAGTTGTCCGTCCTCAGTGATCGTGGGAAGGATCAAACGATTCAAGCAATTTTAAGACAAGAAGCAACCAACTGCTTTCACCCATAAAATATAGAGTCTTACAGAGTCATATATTTTTTTGTCAAACTACAAAAGACAAATATTACTGTTTAATATGGCTTTAAATCAATTAAATTCTATTGATGTGTTTAAATTCTTTGTCATGGTGTTAAAAACAGCCTGCAGTGATTTAACAGCTGCTATAAAATTATGAACAGATCAGTCAGTGAAAGCTTTACACCATTTCTCCTGGTATGTAAAATATTATTGGTGGAAGCTGATTGACATGATTAGGGCTATAGTAATGGGATTCCTTTGCTTTCTTGTGGCCAGACGGTGACGGAGAAACACAAGCTGAATGTGCCAGAGACGATGACTGAAGTGCTGGATGTGTCCGATGAAGAGGGTGAGTCATGCTCAACAAAATGTTAAGATGTATTAACACGCATTCAAGCCCTTGAATAGAAAGAGACATTTAAGCACATTTCCACTGTGTTTTATGTTGAACTCCTTTTAGTCTCCTGGTTCCTATGTATCTATAGTCAGGGCACAGTGACCAATAGTATTGTACATACTCACAGATATTGCCAGAATTATAAGCTAATCATGTTTAGGGCTGAACAGTTCAATCAAACCATTTCCAGAATTAGAAAAAAAGTGTATAATGCACCAAATCACTGGAGCTGCACTTTCTTGATGAAGATCAAATGTCTAACATACCACTATAAATACACAGACATGCATTGTAGTGCTCCAACAATACACAAACAAATCTCAGTGTCCAAACACAAGGAGTCTGTTTGGTGCAGAAAGCAGTAAAAACACTTAACCATCTCTTTATTCTTTCAAGAAAATTGAAATGGATAGAAATGACCATCTCCATTCAAATTGCAAAATGATCGCAATATGAATTTTTTGTATATTTACTCATATGTCAGGCCTTTTCAGCTTATTTCACTTCCGCCAAAGTCAGTTGTTAACGGCACAGGCTTTAGTTCAGACTTTGGTATCCTCGCCTTCAGTTATATTTCTTGGAATGTAAGAATGCAGACTACAGTATGTGGTAATGACAATGGTTTGGTGTCACACTTCAAAAATCCACTTTTAAAACCTCATTCCGTTTTTAAGCCCCAGAATTATTTCATTTTCTTATCCCTACTGTACGATGAGAGTATTTAAGGACGTGAAAGTTAAGTGCATGTGCTGTTCACTCGCAGCGTTCAGAGACATTGATGATGGTGTTATATCAGACGACTTCATGGATTTTGAAGGTATTCAGCACTGAGCGTTGTGTGAAGGGTTGCTGTGCTGATTTTACCCAGGAGGATGCTGTGTTATGCATGATGACTGAGCCTGGAACAACCATTGTTGAATTACATATTATGATAATAACTACATACAGTATATAACTTGGAAAGAAGTAATTTCCACCTAGAGTTTAAGAAAGGAAGCTTGATGTGATCTAAAAACATGTGAAAGAATCCATTTATTCACATTATGCTCACATAATTTGAGCCACGGTGTGATTATCCATAGTTGGCAACAGTTTTAATGCATTTTTAACAGCACACTTTGTCATGATGATATTAATACAGTATTTGTGTGTATGTGTAACAAACAGTATAGTATGTGTGATGTTTTGAAATGTTGGTAGCCACTTACTGTAACTTTGCCCTTTAACAGAGAAAGCATTGCTGTTTGTGCCTGCTTTCTGACTTTATACTAACATTCAAAGAGAAGATACATTTTAAATAATTATATTTCTCCCTATTGCCACATTCTTCGTTGTGCATGAGACATGAAATGCAGGGGTAACGAGAAAAGATGTTTTAGTGTAGGATGATCTCCAGAGGAAATGCAAGAAATTTAGAGCAAGACTAAATACTGTATGACACTGAAGCTAATTTACCCACAGTGTTGTCACTTTAAAGCTGATTTTGAGAGAGTAAGCCAAAATACTACTTATTAAACTAATTCTGCTCTATTTACATTCATTTTACAAGGTGCTTTTGAAGTAATAGCCCACAGATGGTGTTTATGAAGTTTGGGGGAACATTTGTACTTTAGAGTATTTTCTATCATATTCACATGTTTATTTTTTTTCTTTGGAACACTGACCTACTTTGAGGAAGTGGACTATTCATGTGAAATGTTGCTTTACTTCCCTGTTATACATTTTCCTTCCCAGGCAGCCTGTATACTATTGGCACCAGAACCTCTCTGTCTATCTACAGTATGTTTCTCACTTGTTCTGTTGCGGTAACATGATGCTTTTTGTCAGACCTGGGCCAAAATCAGCTGTAGCCAATAAATCATAGTATATCTGCAGCCTCATGCACTCAACCCTCTGCCTCATGTAGCTATAACTCCATTACCATCTGCTGCTTGTTGGCTAAAGTCCACACATACGTGGGTATTTTCTAAACCAGGTGGGTTTTTTTTTTAACATGGTTTGGCCTCTCATCCACATGCAAATGCTGGTTTACACTGTGAATGGAAACCAGCTTTAAGGGTAAACATGTAGAAACTCTTTTTGCTGTGTTGTTACGTACATGGACATGAAAAGTTTATGGCTTCACCTTTGTTTGGCATTGTGTGTGCAAGATGCCAACTTGGTGTTGTGCTTAGGGCTACATTGTCACCTGCTGATTTGGCATGTGCTTCAGATGTATTTTTGTTTTTTTCAAATGGATGGAGGTTTTTAGCCAACAGTGCCTGTGGGGATGAAACTTTGTTGAGAAAAAAGAAGGAAAAGCATAAAATATCTGTGTATGTGTGGACTAGGCTTTTAGTTGTTTGCTACAATTTGAGCAGCATTATAATTGTGACATTATAATGAGATAAATGTAAAAAAAAATAATTTCAGCACTTGCCTTTCCATAGTGTCCTATTGTTTAAATGCTGTTTAAAATGACTCATCCAGCAATAAGACATTACATCAGAAGACACCATTCTTCAGATGTATTTGAATGTAATTATTCAAAGTTACATGTATCCATAAGCACTAGGGTACCAATAACAGGCTATTTAAATTATAGCCTATTTTTTTTTTCGTTTATTTCACCTTTCCCACTTGAAATGGTTACTGTGATTCTGAGCGTTTTGGCCCAGGTGAACCTGCAGCCAGTAGTGACACAGTGCAGCTTTAGCACTAATGCACAGAAAACAGAAGGCCACAGGAAGCTGCTGCTGCTGCTGTAACATGCATCTGTTGCTGTTGTGAGAAAACAGTAATGCAGCAGGTGTTTCTTTGCACAACCAAAGGCAGGCAGTTAACATATTAGAAGTGATGTAGTGAAGTAATGCATTTCTACAATGCATTAGACCTGAAAATGATGCACAGAGTAGTAGTAGTTAAAGAAATTTAACATGCTATGCAGCAAAGTTTCTTATTTTGTGCAGATAAATAAATCACAGTGACAAAGAATAAGCAAAGAGGGTGCCTACTGGTCCTTACAATCTCATAAAAGGTGTAAGAATTCATTCCATAATCTTAAAATTGTTTTATTCTTTAGTATACAGTGGGGACAATAAGTATTGGGAAATGTAAAAATGTGCAAGTTCACCCATTTAAAAAGATAAGAGAGGTT
>JAQQAE010000703.1:0-30324 GCA_029823295.1 Pseudamia nigra
ATACAGTGAGTGTGAACAGACAGTTGGAAAACAAGCAGGGTAGTAGCTCTTGAGGACTGGAGTTGGTGACCCCTGACTTATAGGCTAGTGCAGGGGTATGCAAGCTTTACCATCTAATGAGCCATTGTTGGACAGAGATAAAAATGTATATACTGTATATGTGTGTGTGTGTGCGTGTGCATGTGTGTCTAGAGCCACAAAACGTATTCCAACCCTTTCTGTGCCACATGAAATATGATGCATGATGATCCAATTGTTACTGATCAAAGACAGTTTTACAAAATCCTTTATAATTTGATATTCAGGCGGTCTATTTCAAGCTTTCATATCTAGCTAGTATCGTATTTAATGGAAGACAGGGTGTGTAAGATAAGATATCTAGTGCAATACTCCTTTTTAACAACAAAAATGACCAATTAAAGCAGAGGAACACAGGTGTAATTGGTATCATTGTACATAATATCAATTACACCTGTATCGGCCTTGGTGCACAGTGGCTGCACTTGCAGAGAACACATCTGAGATAACTGAGTTTTTATACTGTAAAGTATCTTTTGAGACTGTCCAAAAAATGACCTGAGCCTGCTGATTCCTGCAAGTACAAGCTAAATGACATCACAGTGCGGATTTCAGAGGGATAGAGCCTTATGGTTACAAGCATAGCACTCCGGTCTGGTTTGAATGGATGTTAACATAGCTTAGATTTTCTGAACTGGTTTTGACATGATTTCTTACAGTACTGTAGCCTCACAGACCTCTTGTTTAGTAAAATAGACCTCTGTATGGTGACTTTTTTTCCTACAATTTTTTTTTGCATGTAGTGTTAGTTTTGTATTCATTCTGGATACAAGGTGTTTTGCAATGCGAATTAAGTACATTTTCAGCATGACTCACACCTATGCCCTTTTTTTAGTGCTCAGGTGGACCACATATGATCATCCAGTATGTTTTTTGAACATTTAATGCTAATACAGGAAAAAAATACAGACAGAAGTTAGATTTTTGAGCTGGGAAATGATGCTTCGGACAAGATACTCATCAAAAGTGATACAGTACTTTTTTATGTATTTCTCCTCAGTTCCCCGCAGTGGTCCTAGGAATCTCCGTGTATATGACCCCACAACCAGTACGCTCTCTGTGAGCTGGGAGCATGCTGATGGTCCTGTCATGCAGTATCGCATCACCTATGCCCCAACCACTGGAGACCCCATTGAGGAATTTGTAAGTCATAACCAAATTCATGTTTGTTACTGCAAATGTATTCTTTGTCTCATCTGTTATTAATCAATTCCCTTATGTATTGTTTCCTTTGTATTTAAGACCACAGTACCAGGAAACCGAAATAATGTGGTGCTGCAGAACCTGGATCCAGACACCCCTTATAATATCAAAGTGACTGCAATCTATGCTGATGGACCCGGAGGAGAGCTGGAAGGAGATGGACATACATGTATGAGCCATTCAGTATTGTGATCCCTTTGTGCATGGAAAATCTGGCACAAAGTAAACTGACAGACACATATAAAGAGTATGAAATTCACAGCAGAAAATCTGAATAGACTGGCCCATTGATTAGGATCCTGGACCTTTGTAAAAGTGGAATAAGTGAAATTCTTTACTTTCATGCTAGCCAAGAGCACCATTACCCTCTGCCAGAGAATTATGAGCTGGCTATACTCCAGTCTGGGAGATCTCTTGCTTGCAGAACGTTAGCCTAATTATGCTTTTCATATTGTACTACACTCCTTGCGGCAACACGATTTTTGTGTCTAACTTCTCTGATGTGGTTGAATTTATCTTCCTCTTGATCACACGTCGAGGTATTTTACTGTTAATTCAAAACCCATAATGAACAGTGAACTATAATGCAGTAATTGCCATGCTGACAGTTCACTTTTGTTTAATAAGCTGGAATTCAAAGTGTCTGTGTTCTCTTGCCATGAATTAAAGCTACTGTTGTCTGCGCTGTCCTGTCTCGTTTCCCACAGTGGGTATGCTCGGCCCCAGGAATCTCCGTGTTTCTGACGAGTGGTACACACGATTCAGGGTGTCCTGGGATGCAGCCCCGTCCAGAGTCACAGGATACAAACTGATTTACCAGGCTGAGGGTAGGGACAGTGTCACACATCACTTTTGGGACTGAAATCTTTTTTTTTTTTTATTTTAAACCATCTACTTCACTGCCCCACAAAGGTAAATTGACAGGAATTAGATGACATTAAAATGTGTAGTAATACAAAATTAAGGCAAACAGCAAAGCAAAATGCAATAGGTCAGTCAGTATGTTCACTTAAAATGAATAAAGTGATCAATATAAAGGAGCCACATAGGAAGCAAAAGGCACAAAACAGTAAGTAAAACAAAGGTGAACAAAATAAGAAGCAAAATGAACAAAAATAAACCAAATACTGTACTCAAGAAAATGGTTTAAAAAAATGAATAAAACCAACAACAAAACCCCAATACTTTCAAGTAATTTTTCTCTATTTCAGTGTTTGCTGAGTTATTGCACTTTCATAAGGCAGCATAGTTACAGCATTTACACAATAGGAAGCACAATTTGTTTGTGTATAAACTACAGTAGCACAAAAAATACTTTACAAATTGTGTTGTTGATTCATAAGTTTGTTTTTATATACTATTTAATAGTAGCTTAAGCATAATTGATTGTATTTTCACTAAACTGACATGCCCTGATATATAGCATTTAGCCATTTTCAACCACTACCTGCTCAAAATAAGTGACATTTTAAAGATTGTTTGGAAATACCACAAGCATTAATGCATAAAAGGGTTAAGCTACAGAACTGTATTATTCTCAAGTACTGATACTATGACAAACAGGTTTACTGTTTAAAACTCGACTGGATACATACTATTGCAGATATCCATAATACATTTCTTTGTAATCAAAATGAACATTTCCATATCTGCAATATCATTCTTTCTTGGACAAGTGGGATTCATTTGGTTATTCATGTGTACTGTGTATTCAAATATGCACAATTTGTGGCTGTGATTCATAATAGGAAAACTCCTCCAGTCCATAGGTATTGGTCATACTTTAATGGTGTTATTGTGGGTGTCCTTAAGGATACAAACACATATCTAAAGTGTAATTACAGATAGGAGTGGGACTTAATTATATGATACGATATGCATGCTAAGGTAACATTTACAATCCCTTCCAGGTTCTGATGAGTCCAATGAGGTGTTTGTTGGAGATGTGGTTTCCCACCAGCTGCATAACCTGAAACCTGGAACCACCTATGACCTTAAGGTGTTGGCACAGTACAGCACTGGTGTTAGTGCACCTCTTATTGGGCAGGGCACCACATGTAAGTTGCTTAACAGTAGTAAGTGGTTGGAAGGCATCTGTGCACATACATAAAGCTGAAGTTAATTGAAGACACTTCTCTTTAGTGTACCTGAATGTGACAGACTTGACCACCTACAACGTTGGCTATGACTCTTTCTGCATCCGATGGGCCCCTCACAGAGCTGCCACCTCCTACAGACTCCAAGTCAATCCTTTTGATAGTGAGTGCATTAGCTTTGTGATTTATGGAAAAGCTTTACTGATTCAGACAATATTGCTTAAGATTACTCAATCCTTTTCTCTACTCCCATTTTGTTCCCACTAGCCTCCAAGGGTGGGGCACAGGAGGTTACTGTCAGAGGCTCAGAGAGCACCTACTGCTTTGATGGCCTCACCCCTGACACTCTGTACAATGCCACTGTTTACACTCAGACACCCAACCTTGAGGGCCCTGGAGTCAGTGTCAAGGAGAGAACATGTAAGTTAACACCGTCTATTACAGTAATCATGGGTATCTAGCATACAGTGTAATGACACTTCCAACTCCCTCTCAGCAATATACTTTGTCACTTTCAATCATTACATGTGTCTGTTTTTCCTTGTAGTGATAAAACCCACTGAGGTGCCGACTGAGCCTCCTACCCCTCCTCCTCCAGCCACAGTCCCCCCTGCACTGGATGGTGAGTAGGCATTTTACATTCACATCTATTTATTAAAATTGTATTTTATTCACTTTGCAAAGATTAATTTTTCCTGCACTACAGTGTGCAAAGGTGCCAAGGCGGACCTTGTTTTCCTTATTGATGGGTCCTGGAGTATTGGAGATGAGAGCTTTAACAAGGTCATTCAGTTTGTTACAAGCATGACTGGAGCGTTTGATGTCATCAGCCCTAGTGGCATGCAGGTCAGTATTAATCTCAGTGCTGTTATTAAAGCTAATGATTAACAATGATTAATTATGCCATTTTTTTCTTTGATAGGTCTCATTTGTGCAGTTCAGTGATGATGCCAAAACTGAGTTTAAGCTTAACACATACCATGACAAGGGCATAGTGTTATCAGCTCTCCAGACTGTCCGCTACAGAGGAGGAAACACCAAGACAGGTATAAATTAAAGGCTGTATATACCCAGTGCCATATTTAATAGTCTGTAAGTATTCAGGTTTGCTTTGTTCTGATCTCTCTCATCTCCTCTCTGTCTTTCCATCCCTCTCTTTCCTTTAGGCATTGCTCTGAAGCATGTCTATGAGAAGGTTTTCACTTCAGACAGTGGCATGAGGAGAACTGTTCCAAAGGTGCTGGTGGTGGTTACAGATGGACGCTCTCAAGATGATGTCAAAAAGAGTGCTGAAAAACTGCAGCATGCTGGTATGTGTGGAATTTTGAATCATTATCATATGTGCAGCCTATAGTGTACAGTAGATATTAAACAAATTGTACTGTATGTTGCAGAGCTGTTCCAGAGCTAATCAAACTTTGATAGTGTGCATTACATCTGGCATTTGTGGTAGATTTCATAAACTGCTGTAATAATTGCTGAGGTGACGAAACACCTTGTGGTTATTGGAAGCTCAACAATAGTCTTTGTTTTATGTGTACGTATTTTCTTCCCACAGGCTACAGTGTGTTTGTGGTTGGTGTGGCTGATGTGGACATGACAGAGTTGAGAGTTATTGGCAGCAAGCCCAGTGAAAGACATGTGTTCGTGGTGGATGACTATGACGCTTTTGCCAAGATCCAGGACAACCTGATCACATTCATCTGTGAAACGGCCACTTCCAGTAAGACAGAGATTGATACAATATATCATTAAAGGGCTATTATCCCTTAGTTAGGAAAGTCTCTGTTCCAAGAGGAAAACATGACTTTGACTTTGATTTTGTAACAGCTCTGTTGGTTGATTAGTGCACCTGCAGAGGTAACAGGAAGAACAACCATTGACACACATTTAAGATGATTTACTGCCAAGAAATGGACTGTATTCAGACAGATGAATCACATTCTTTAAACCTTAATCTGTTTTTCCAAACTTCTACAATTTGTTGTTCTGTTTCAGCTTGCCCCTTGATCTACATCAATGGATTCACAACACCTGGTAAGTCATGCAGACACTACACACATTGAGAAATCCTTACACAAATGTCGGTATTACTAGTGTGCCATACATTGGCATGGAAGATAACTATTTATAGAAGTATTTATTTGTTCAATGCTTTCAACCTTGCTGCTATTTTGTCCTTTTCAGGGTTCAGGATGCTCGAGACCTTCAACATCACAGACCGAACCTTTGCTGCCATGAATGGTGTGTCTATGGAGCCAGGCTCCTTTAACAGCTACATTGCCTACAGGCTGCACAAGGATGCATTCCTGAAGCAGCCCACCAAGTAAGAGATGAGCCTAAATAGTGTTTGTGTGTGTCAGATGGAGGTGTGTGTCTCACTGTGTGCTTAGACCCTACTTTTTGGCCTTATCTCTTGCGTGCTATAATCCCGCCCAACCCACAGTCTTCTTCTTCTCCTTTCGGCTGCTCCCCTCAGGGGTCGCCACAGCGAAATACCAATGATTCGCATGTTTGATCCGCCCAACCCACAGTCATTATTCATAATGACGTTTAATAGTCTTTGTAGTCATTTGGGTTTTCCAGTTGCTCTTTGACACTAAGTTCACAAGCCTATTTATTGTTGCAGCTTGTGGAATATGAGGTGAAAAAATTATTGCAGGTTTAAAAAGTCCCTTAGCTGGACCCTCCTCCCACCTATGACATAGTGGGAGCAACAATCACCCTGAGGTCAAGAGCTCTCTCTTTAGTGGGTCCCGTTTAAGTGGTGTTAGGAAATTTCAGAACTGCTTGGGTCTCCAAACTTCAGCATACTTTGTTAATATGTTTATAATGATGCGTATTTTGTGTGCCTTAATGTGCACAAATGGAAACACTTCAAACTGCAGTAAAAGACCGGGACCGGAAAATCCTTTCAATATGTGAGCAATTTCTGCAAGGCCACAGGGAAAACTGGCAATCATTTACAGGTTCCACAGCAAATGTGACAGTATGGATGCTGCATTGATTTTGCAAGATGCATGATGTTGTCATTGTTGAATTTCTGATATGTGGAATTCACCGAGGCTGCCGTTCTCATGAGTCATGTACAGTATGTGTTTTTTTCACACAACAGGGAGATCCATCCGGAAGGTCTTCCCCCATCCTACACCATCATCCTGCTCTTCCGCCTTCTCCCCGACACAGGTTCTGAAGCCTTTGATATCTGGCAGATTTCCGACAAAAACAACAACCCAGAGGTTGGGCTGACAGTCAACCGTAAGTTTCCTCTCAGCTGGAGGGCCATATGGAATATATACACAGCTGTGCAACTTTTGTTTATCACTATCAGTGCCTTTTGCTGTATTTTAACCTCTTTAACTAACTTACAAACTAGCACAATAAATGTATTTTTTCCCAAAGACACTGGAGACTACACTGAATTTGACTCCGATTTTGAATCCAGAATTCTCTTTTATTCATTTTAAATATCTTTAACATATGCCTCTTTACACACATGGCAAATGCATGCAAATAATTACAGACATGGACCTAATCCCTCCTAGCTCGCTCGTTATCCTTCTGCTTTCTCTGCAGCCATGTGTTCTCTATAGCGCTGTCTGAGCTTTGCGTGCCACTGCATTGTAGCACACTGTCAGGGATTCATCAAAGGCTCTTCTTTTTTCAGCTTCCAGCAAAACAATCACGTTCTACAACAAGGACACCCGAGGAGAGATCCAAAAAGCCATGTTTAATGAGGAGCAAGTAAAGAGGGTTTTCCATGGGAGCTTCCATAAGGTAAACAAAGTGCATGATTCTTAAAGGGAGGAGAAATTTGGCACCAGTTTTTAGTCTGCTCGAGAACTTTTTTGTGGTCTCCTGATTATCCCTTTCAGATCCTTTTACACACAATATTGTAATGTTGGTTTCATTCATTTAGCTTTGTTTCTCATATGTTGTTTTTAAACACTTTTAAGTGACTCTGTGTTAACTTTAATGCCTCATTTAATTTAGTGGAATTACTCTTAAATTTGACAAACAGCCAGTGCTGTGTAAATGTATCTTGTTACCAGTCTAAGTTAAATGCTATGCATCTAATAGTGTAGGTTAAATGTCAAAACATGCTTTTCATGGTTTGACATCATGCTTTTTCAAGCAATGCACAGTAAATTTGATGGATGCATTCTGAAGGCTATAAATAAGTTTAAGAAGAGGTCAATAGCACAATGTGCAAGTTGTTAGAGATACCCAAAGAGGTCTGGACCGATCTAGAAGGAACACTAACCTTGCAGTTGTTAAGAAAATTCCAAACCTGTTTGCACCCCGCTGTATCACCAGCCAGGACCTTCCTTTCATTTTTATATTAGTTTAAGATGTTATTGGATAAATGAGTGCACTCACAGACATCACATGGTTGGAATAGAGAAGTTAATGCCATCATGCCCAGTTGTTTCATCTGCTGTCTTTAAATACTGAAATGTTTTGTTGGAGATGTTTCACAGTAGGAAAAAGAATGTCAAGTGGAATTAATCTACAAAATAGTTGTAGTGGACAGAAAACACGTTAGTCATTTTTTTGTCTTCTCATCTGTTCACAAGTACCAGATAACACATGCAAGCATTTTTTCACAGAAGAGACATGCCATCTGCTCCTTACTACAATGAAACTGTAGTCATTTTAGTCATTTTTGTGGGCTCTTTGCATTTATTCACTGTAAGACAGTATAGAGGTAGCAAAAATAACAGGAGAGAAAGACATTTGGGATGAAATGTGGTAAAAAATGTAGCGTATACAAATTATGTCTTCAGGATCTTTAAAGGTGTAGTCTATGATGTTGACAAACTAGTTAGTAGCTGATCGTTTGTGGCCAACTGATGTAGAATGTTAAACAGGCAATCTTCGAGTCAACATGACTTACAGCTTCACAGTTGTCAAGCTAGTATGTCTCTTCTGTTCTTCCCTGTACCAGATGTTGAGGGAATCTGAAATGCAGGCTGTCCTTGTAGAAGTTACCATCACAAATGTTTTCAGCTCTGCATGTCAGTGCATGTGTTGGTGTACCTGTCAGATTGACTGCTGTGTGACTGGCAGGTCACCTGCCCAGACTTATACAGTCGACCACTACGGATGATCAGCTACTAGCTAGTTTGCCAACATTGTAGACAGTACCTTTAACCCTCAAAGACCTATATGACTGCCCATGGCACTCTGAATAAGCAACCAAATTTGTTGTTACTTTTTCTAAAATCATTGCCAAATTCTTTTTTTTTTGCCAGTGCCAATGTAACATTGTCAGTATAACTATTTAGCTATTTAGCACCAACTGCTGGATTATATTTGACAAGCAAAGTAAATCTAAGAGTCAGGTCCCCCTGATAAATTTCTATCCAGGTTTTTAAGGGTTAATTTGCAGTATGTGCTTCAAGTTCAAGAAAATATGTCACTAGCTGATGTTTCAGAAGTTTTCAGTTGTCCACATTTTACTTTTTATTACCTTTCTAACTGATTCAAGCAATAGTCTACCCTTCATGCATGAGTCCGAACTCCCTAAAAGATTCAATAATACAAACCAAATTGTCAGATTAGTTTTTCTAACTTGAAATAACCACCCACTATTATATTATTGTTTGGCAAACTTTTGTTGCTCTTCAGTGGTTTAACCAACACTTTAGGCCCGCATGCCAAACCAACATCTAGGGTATGGTAGCATTTATGCAGCACTGAATCTCTTGGGGCTTTAGCAAGTATTAAAAAGGAGACATCAAATGTCCTCACTTCCAACTCAAAGCAGCAGTAAATATAAAACATCCTCAGCAGCCGGGTGTAGAGAACAATGAAGGACAGTGTATTTTCACACTGACCTAAAATGACTTACTAGAATCATCACAGGAGGGAAACATGACTGGTTCCAATGTACTCACAGTCACGTCCAATTGCATTTGAATTTTTTGCCAAAGACAGTTTGCCCCATTTTGTACACAAGCTTCTTATCCCCACTCACTCTAAGGTACTCAAAAAGACTGAAATTTTTCAGAGTCCCAGGGTCTTATCCAACATCAAAGTTCGCCCACTTCCTGATATTACAGAGTGCAGCTTTTTTGAACTGAATGACTGATGAGAGCGATACAGCATATTGGCTCTCAGATCAGAGCCTACTGTAAATGGCTTTCCAATTTGACCAGTTTGCATCTACACAACTAATTGTAGGGTAACATCATGAATGAATAGGACCTTGGAAAATGTTGGGTCAGGACCGGATTAAAATGACATCACTGCTGCTCGAGTTGGACAGCGACCTGATTTGTAAGTAAATGTGTGTGTTCTCGGAGTCTGTGGCCATGGAGGAGACTGTAGTCTGAATGTACAGTGAGTGGCTACTTTGTGGTGCCGTAGCTGCTGTTCCATGAGCTGGTGAGTCTGCAGCGGTCTGCCTAGCTGCTTATTTGCTGGTCTGCTGAGTAAGTGCCACTGCTGACTGCTGTGGTGTGTTTACATGTCGTCAGTGGTTTCCCGACACTTTGTCCAGGGCTATTACAGATCAGCCTCATTGTGTGTGTGAGTTTGCGTGCACCAAAACCAGATTGACCAATGATGAGGCTTAAATGGTAGATGGGTTTCTTCTCCAGAACCCCAAGTGTGAATATCAACACAATGTAAAACAAAGTGACTTGCTGTTCCAACTACCCGATTACTGTGTTAAGGCTGCAGTGCTTGATTGTGTTTTGGAATTATTCAGCAAAAAATCCATTTTTACATTTCACCACATGATAATTCAAGCTTCATTGAGAACGACCAAGAAATCTCTGTGTTGGGCTGCAAAAATAGTGTGGTAGATTAGTCAAATTATACAACCCCAATTCCAGAAAGTTGGGATGCTGTGTAAAGTGTAAATAGAAACAGAAGGCAATGATTTGCAAATTTCATAAACCCATATTTTATTCCCAATAGAGCGTAAACTACAACTGAGGCATTTTACCATTTCATGAAAAATATTAGCTCATTTTGAATTTGATGGCAGCAAAGCATCTCAAAAAAGCCGGAACAGGGTGATGGCTATCATTGTGTAGCATCCCCTCTTCTTTTAACAACTGCCTATAAATGTCTGGGAAGCGAAGAGACCAGTTGCTGCAGCTATAGTAAGAAATCTTGTCCCTTTTTGCTTGATGCAGGATTCTAGCTGTTCAACAATCCTTGACCTTTGTTGCCGGATTCTTTATTTTTTGCACCAAATGTTTTCTACTTGTGAAAGGTTTGAACTGCAGGCAGGCCAGTTCAGCACATGGACTCTTCTGAATCTTTGTAGATGGTGGGATCTTCAAAGTCTTTGCAGTTTTACATTGAGGAACATTTTTTTTAATATTGCCTCTGTCTGTCTAAAATAGTCATTTTATCTCCAGTCATGTTACTGACCTGCTAGCAGTTAGCCTAATTAGATGTCAAATGCTCCAGTTGTTTTTGACTTATGCCAATGTTGCATACTTTTGTTACCCCCGTTCCAACTTTTTTGAGATGTGTTGCTGCCATCAAATTTAAATTGAGCTAACATTTGAAATAATGTAAAATGTCTCAGTTTCAACATCTGATGTGTTATTTATGTTCTATTGGGAGTAGAATCATGAGGTTTACAAATCATTGCGTTGTGTTTTTATTTATGTTTTACACAGTGTTCTAACTTGTTTGGAATTGGGGCTGTAGTTAATTTGATAGACAGGGGGATTAAGTACAGGATTGAAAGTTTTGTTCAGATTGTATGCACATTCTTTTACTCTATGGCTCAACATGGAAATTTGAGGAAGTAGCTAAACCTTTCCGTATCAGCATGAAGGTGCATCAGGTCACCTACAGTACATATAGTAATATTCAGCTTGTTGATATGCTCTTTAAGGACAGAGCTGCAGAAAGATGATGTGTATTTACAATATTTTTCACATTTTTCCCACCTGATTTTGGCTTCTGTAGATTTAAGTGTGTAATGATTTGTGATAAAAGCACTGCTCCAACCAATTTGTTCTCATTTCAGCTACAAAGCTGTGCCTCAGTGTTGGGTACATCCAAACCTTTACCTTCAAGAAAATGAATAAAGGCTAACCCAGGCTGGAGAGGTTATGGACTCGCTGAACATGTGTGAAAGCTTTCAGAGATGACTTAAGCAGATGGTAGCCACTCACTTGCCCATTTGGGAATCCCCTCCCACACTCAGAGGGTGGGATACCATAGAGGGAAGCTTCCTGTTAACCAAAGTGGAGAAGACATTTTCCATAAGTCATTGTGACTGTTCATGTGTGCAAATTTGCCCTGGTCTTAGTGTGTGTGTGTGTGTATGTGTGTGTGTGTGTGTGTGAGAGAGAGTTGCACTGAGCCACGCAGTGCAGTGTACTCCATGCTGAGAAACACATAAACTTCATTGTTCTTTTTGAAATCTTGCACGCTTTCCTTCAAACTTTCCTTTCCAGGACTTGGCTGGGATGACCATGCCAATATATGCATACGATAATTGAGACGGACAGGGAGGTGACTAGAGGTCTCACCAAAGCCAAAGCTCTTCATGTTCCTGGCTTTCACTTCTTTACAGGCATTATGAACACTCCTGTAGCCTTCTATTAGAGTAGTTTGTCTTCATGGATGCCTAAACTAAATCTTTCCTTTATCTGGATCAAAAGAAACACACAGGAAAAACATTTAGATGTATTCTAAGATTTTCAAGGTCATTCACTGTGTTTAGCACATATGCAAATTGCTTCTTTGGTTCACAAGCACCAAATCAAATGAAAGGGAGCGGTCCACCCTGGAAATTCAGCTTGTATTCATATACCGATATTGATTTGGTGCAACAAAAAAATAACTCAACCTCTGCATTTCTTGTGAGAGGAGTCACACCACCTGCTCATTAGTACAATGAAAAAATGAGGACCGTGAAGCTTTAAAGGTTCAGGATTATGAAAATAGAGAAGCAGTCAACGCTGAGCCAAGAACAATAAAATTTAATCTGATAGAAATCATGGAAATATATCAAGTGTGCTGGAGCAGAGACGGTGTCAGTTTGAAATCTTCCCATATGTTCTCTGACGGTGGAGTGTTGACAAAGGGAAGTGCAGTGAAACCCTCTGTTAACAACTGATGAATGAAAATTGTTCATCTGTCGACACGTCACCTCAGTAAAACTGGATCGCTTAACAAGATCCATCAATGGAGCAAGCAATGGTCACTAGAAAGTTCGTTTTCTTAAAAGCTAATTTTCCAGTGACTAAAGGCCTTTTATTGTGTTTACTTACTGGTTAGTGAGGTAATATATACATGCTCATTATTTGCTATCCTGGTATATAATCGAAAGTGTTTTGGTAAGCCCTCAAGAGCATCATGGTATAATGCATTCATGCCAGGATCCTGGGATAAATGACACCCTCTCCCCTCGCGGTCCACCAGACAGTTTATTCTATTGCCAAGGAAGTCAACTGTAATTTTGTGATTGGTTGCCAAGAACTATGGCTTGCTCTGTGGTTGGTATGGCTTTGTAGAAAGAATGGGAGCTTGCTTTTTCCTGACATAAAGAAAAGCTTGTCTGATGGTTGAGCAGAGGAAAATTTGCAACTGTGAAGGAAAAGTATGGAAAGTGTAGCACTTCTGATGGCACACCGCAAATGATATTGTTTCAAGATGTCAAGCGAGGCTCTCTCGACAGGAAACTATAAAATCTGGCACTTTGTCATTCTTTGTTGTTTTACAATCACATACTACAGCTTTATGGAAATGCCAACCATTATATATTTCCCTTTTTAGGGCTATTCATGTGCAGAGGCATCAGGCAGCACATATGTTTGCCAAATCAGTAATATCAGAATCTGTGTTTAACTGACTCTGTGAAGACTAAACATATCCTGAGTTTTCCCTGAAATTATGTCTAATACCGTATTAGCATCTTTCTAAACTTCTGACAACATGGATCACAAAGGTTCAGCTACAGCGTTCCTACTCTTATGGTTACACGTTCCCTTCTTCTTGAGAAGGCAATCATACCATGTCCAAACGAGACTGATAGCCAAACCCAGCTTCTTAAATCAAATCCCCAGTGTTTTCAGTAGTCTGCGCCAACTAATTGTTTTGCAGTTAGAAGACAAGAATGTTTTGTTAATAGTGCCCACTCTTCATTGTCTCCCTCTGTCTCTCCTGCAGGTCCACATCAGCATCTCTCCAGAGAAAGTCAAGCTCAATGTGGACTGCCAAGAGGTGGCAGAGAAGCCCATTAAGGAGGCCAACAACATCACACTGGAAGGCAATGAAGTGCTTGGCAAGCTGGTCAAGTCTGCAGGAGGAAAGAGGCAGTCTGCAACAGTAAGTGAAAAGAGCTCAAACTTGTTAAAATCTTGAAGGATTGGAAAAACACATTTGGAAGAGCATCTCACAACTTTCCAAAGAATGAATCCCAAAACCTTTAGTGTGTGGATGCACAATTAAGTTTAACTGCTCCCAGTGACTGCTGGATGGATAAGAGCCTGTATCTTTATATTTCTCTCAGGGTCTCAATTGTTGTCTGTTTTAGCACAATGTGTTTTTTTTTATCATGAAGTTGTTTGTAACACTGCTCAATATTTTCCCCTTTTTCAATTGTCTAGTTCCAGCTCCAGATGTTTGATATTGTCTGCAGCTTGAGCTGGATGAGCAGAGACAAATGCTGTGACCTGCCTGCTACAGTAAGAACAAGTGTCATTTTAGCATCTTATGAATAGTTTTAATTTGCAAGCCAAATTAAAAGGACAGATGTGAACTTCAAACTAGGTGCAGACAGGAATATGTTTTATGATATTGATTCTTTTTAAATACAACTATTAACCTTGCACTATTAACTTCTTATTTCTTATACAGTAGATGCATAAATCCTTACTGTTTAACAGGCGGCTGTATAGGTCTTCAATGTGAAATACAGGACTAGTGTGTGTCTTGACTGAACTGAATAGAACTTTGTATTCTGAGTAATTTTGCTAATTTGAGTGTTGCCAGTGTGACTTCCCAAATACATGAAAACAAGTTCTCCCTTGAATCTTGAAGCAGGCAGTAAATCATATTTATTTTGATACAGTATGTTAAATACTGGATACATGCACATTAGCCAATTACAAGTCATTTATCTGTAATTTGCATCAGATATTAATAATATGTCAATGATTACAGCGTTATATAACTGCTTATATATCAGAGACCTATTTACAAAAAACACCAAAAGGTTTGCAGCTGTTTTAGAACATTTGGGCTTAAAACCTCACACTGACTTTGCAGAATCCAGTCACTGTTCCATCATAACCTTTAGAAGATTTCAAAACTGTCTCCTCTTCTTAAAGTTCAACCAAAGTCTGCAGTTTGCCAGACTACTGTCACAAATGTACATCAAGGACATCCCTTTTAGCCAGTGTATTTTGTGGAATGCCAAAATGTGGTCTCAATCATCAGCGTATGTGAAATTGTCTATAAGAAGAGTGTGTATCTACTGTAGTTTGTTTTTCTAATTTCTGTACCATCTTTCTCACTTTTTAGAGAGATGAAGCCAAGTGTCCGGCTCTTCCCCACTCTTGCACATGTACACAGGACAGTATTGGGCCTCAGGGGCCTCCCGGACCTTTGGTAAACATACCATTATCCCTCCTCATCTGTCTTCACCTCCTCTTCTGTCTGTCTTCACTTACTAAAATGTTTTCTCAGAAGTCAGACATGTTTTAATAATCATGTCATATTCTTTTCTGTTGATCCACCCTGTAAGGTACAGTTATAATGATTACTACTTGACATATGTCTGCTATACAGCTTGAACCTAAATAGACCATGGATGTCCCCGGCATCAAAAGTAGTATTTACTTTTCCTTTGGAAATAAGAGCTGAGGATGAGACCATGAGCAAGCAAAGGCATTTGAGCACAGTGAGAAGTGTCAAAAGATAAATGAATGCCAGAAAAACAAAGTCCTGAAGAGAAGTCTGGAATCTGTGTGCTTGGTAACCTCTCTAAGCCCCAGTGAGAATTTTGTACGGCTTTTGGTTTTAAGGCTTTTGGAATCAACCCCTGCTGTTATACTTACTCTGCATTTCTGGTTTCTTGCTTTTCCAGGGTAGTCCAGGTTCAAAGGGACCACGTGGAGATAGAGGAGACCCAGGCACCGCTGTGAGTCAAACCTTACCTTACTTGAAGCATGAGAGAGATTTTGTAACCACAACCATATTTGTTACCATGTTTACATTAAGTTAAATATGAGAATAGAGGTGTTTTACAACCAGTGAAAGTAGCTGACATTAATAATAAATCTTAATAAACAGAAAGTAAAGGTTAGTCTAATTGCCATTGCTGTACTTTGCTCCACAGGCCTCTGTTAGCTCACACCACAGGACACAGAAAATTGCTCACATGTGAATTCAGTTATCACATGCTGCTGTGTATTTTTCTTTTGTTTGATTTAAATGGAGCCTATGTCAAGTACCTTAAAAGCCCATTTCCGACTGCTGCTAATGTTCATTGTGTCCAATTGGAAGGATGAATAAGTTTGACTCAGGAGTGGCTATTAACTACTTTGTTTTTTGTCTGTATAATGGGGTAGGGTCCAATGGGTCCGCGAGGTGAATTAGGACCTCCAGGCCCGACGGGACCCCCAGGTCCACAAGGCCCTAACGGACTGTCTCTACCTGGAGAACCCGTAAGTTCACAGTATATTTCCAGCTCCTCAAGTGTTAGAGAGGGAGGAAACCTTTAGTATAATCAGTGTTAAAGGGAGTTGCATGTGTATGACAGTTACTATCACTTACTGTATTATTAGTGCTCAAGCTGATATGCATTTGCAGTTTGTGAGCAACCTGTGGGATTTGTAGAGTCTTCTCTTTTACAGATCCACCAGTTTGTTGGATTTTCAGTCAAAACAGCAAGAATTTTCCTTTATTATTGCACCTGCAGATGTTCTTGCCATAATATTGAAATCACAATTACAGATTAAAAGTATAAAGCAAATACTAAAGCAGTCAAGTTTAGTCCGAACTTATATTCTCCTCCTCTGCCTTCAGGGTCGACAAGGACCAAAGGGAGATCCTGGAGACCCAGGCCTGGCTGGTCGGCAAGTAAGTACACCCCCTCTCATTTTGTGGTTTATGAACAGGAAACGGGAGGCTATCCATAGAGAGCAGCGTTGCTACTGGAGCCTGAACTCAGTCCACATGGCTTGATTGAAACCACATTCAAAGTGGGAGGTTTACCATGCCATCCTCAGGGAGTCCCACACGCTCAGATCAGCCGAGTGATTGACAAACAGTGGAAGGTCAGTGATGTAGTTAAATTGTTACAAAGAGTCATGTTACCAGAGGGGAAATGAGGATTGGAAAGTATTCTCCTCCAGCCTTATAATTGAAAATGATTTTAAATTGGTAAGGACATCTGTTAAAAGCGTGACTGTCTTTAACCTGCAGTAGATGTCATTGTGGGAACTTGTCAAATGAAACAGTAGTCAAATAAAAGCATTGACTTAACCTTTAAAGTTAAAGTTCTTGGAGACTTCACAAATCAGCGATATTAAGGCCTTGTTAAGGCAACAATGAGTTTGCAGAATTTATGTTACATGGGAGGTTTCTGATGCATGGGCTTGGCATTTTTGAGTTGGCTGGCATTACTGTACATTTTGTGTCTGACATCGAGCTGAGGTCATTCAGCTCCCTCCCACATTTCAGCTGGAGAGAACATCATCACTTTTGGCCTCTGAGTATAGTGAGCAATATTTGACAATATGAGGTCCCCGAAGCTTTGTGAGTTGGTGAGTTTTAGCAATAACGTTAACACTGTCTATGCAGTTTTGTAGCAGACATAATCCACCAACAGACAAGAGAGACATTGTTACATTTATGACTAGACACATGATATTATCTTTGGCGAAATAAATGTGAAATTCCTTTACTTTCTAGTTCACCAAGCACTTTAGGGAGCTGTATAAATGGTACTGTTCCTGATCATTAGTATTTGATTAACTGTGTCTGTTTTTTCCCAGGGTCCTCCTGGGCCACGTGGCCCTCTGGGCCCTGTTGGACCAAGCGGAGCACGGGTAAGGTTGACCTCCATGGCTGTTTAGTATACACACTGCTTTCAATGTCTACAGATGTGTTTAACACTTACTTAAGCTCATGCTTGCATGTAATCACCCACTTTCCCTGGTGCATTCACTACAGTTGTACATTTTCCCCCTTTCACATGTTCTACATTTGTGTCAACTAAAGCAACTGAACCATTACTTTACAATGTCATTCAAATGACAAACTCAAGGCTGAAACCAATGTAAAGCCATGACACTGATGTATTGTATGAACAGAGTCCCCTGAGTGTTGTAACCCATTTGTGATTGTATGTTGTTTCTGCACAGGGACCACCAGGAAAGGAGGGAGGATCTGGACCCAGAGGTCCACCAGGGCCCATGGTGAGTATATGTTTGTCTCTTTGCCTTTGTGTTGTACATTAAAGAACCAAATGAATGGCCCTTGGAGCGTGCTTTATTTCCTGATATATCCACAACAATTACTCCTCCAGGTCCTCAGTTGCTTTGTTGGAAAACAAAGCAGACTATAGTCTCTATACCCTTCCACTGTTACAGGGATGGCACATGCATGCATGCTTCTAATTTTGTTTTTCTGTGGTTTGGGGAGGTCTGTATCTATTTAATTCAGCCATCATGCCAACAGGCCTCATGCCAGTATAGAATTTACATGCACTATACGATAATATCCTTATTGCTCCAGGAGTCATTAACAGTGTGTGTGTAGCTATTGGGCATGGACGTGTGTGTTTCCATCTCCACTTTAGTGGTCTTGGCAGATTGTGCCACATGCACTACAGATGTCAAAGCATGAATCCCAACTTAAAGCCAGTTACACAACTGTTAACAGGGAACTGGAGTTAAATGTTGCAGTTATGTTTACTGTGTAGTAATGCAAGATAAACATCACTATTTCTGTACTTTTTCCTTTTTTCAGGGAAGCCCTGGAAATCCTGGTGTACCCGGAATTACTGGCAAACCTGGGAAACCAGGAGACCCAGGAAATCCAGTATGTACTAACAAATGGGATACAAATAAATTATCACAGCGACATATCAAGCTCAAAGACAAAGTCACTGCATGTTCTTAGTAGGGAATAAGACAGTACATGTCAACATCTTATCAGTGCATGTCTGTTGTCCACAGGGACCCGTTGGCCTTAAAGGAGAGAAAGGAGAAAGGGTGTGTATCACTGTTTTATCAAAAGACCCGCCAATTATCACTAAAAAAAAAATCCCTTGATGACAATGCCCTTGTTTTCCAGGGAGACTTTGCTTCTCAGAACATGATGCGATCCATTGCCAGACAAGTTTGTGAACAGCTTGTGAACAGTGAGCAACGGCTTCTTCAACTTTTTGATGAATTCACACTTACTAAATTAAAATACCTTTAAAATCACACTGTTCTTAATTTGCTCCTGCAGGTCAAATGAGCAGAATCGACATGATGCTCAACCAGATTCCTTCTGGATATCGTAGCAACTCTCCAGGGCCACCTGGTCCTCCTGGTCCTCCTGGAAACCAGGGAGCCAGAGGAGAGCCTGGACAGTCTGGTCGAACTGGTTTCCCAGGTAGCCCAGGTTTACCTGGAAGTCAAGGAGAAAGAGGTATTTTATATGTCTTCAGTACATAGAGTGGGTTTAACATCATACTATATTTTTTAGTCATCAATTTAGATATGAGCTATTAGTGATTTCTCTTCTCTCTGGCATTGTAGGTTTGCCAGGAGAGAAGGGAGAGAGAGGACCTTCAGGAAATGGTGTCAGAGGACAGAGAGGTGTCACTGGGCCACCAGGTAACATAGTTTGTGATTTTAGTGTACAGCATGTAAATAACAACACCCATTTTATGTACATTTTATTGTGAGTTGTTTGTTTAAAAGAGTGATAACCAAAAACCAAAATGAGCCAAATGTCAAGCCCAGGTTGTATTTTTCATCACAAGGTGGGAAAGAACATAACCATACAAGTTAAAGTTTTTCTGTTTAACCTTGTTCTCCAGCAGCTGCAGACCTTTCCCCCACTGTTCCCTTACAACTTCATTGAACAATAAATCCAAGTTTCATAGTGACAACTTTTCACCCATTGTGTCAACCTTTTTAGGACACACAGTACTCCCTCTCGTCCAATTAAAATGAGACATTCCAAGCAGAGGCCAGAATTTACCTTACAGTATGTTGGACACCTTAGTTTGGGCAGCTGCTCCGCATAAATTCTTTGGAAAGGCCCCAAACATATTCCCAATTCTTTCCTTGCTTAAGGATTTATGTCTTGAATATGTTGAGCTTCTCTGTACATTGTGCACATCTGAAAAGTTATACTTTAATGGAATGTATTGTCATCCATCATGAGGGGGACTCTTGCTATTTCGAGACTCAAGGTAGTGAGAAATATGTCTTCAGTCACCATGAGGATGTGCTTCTAGATAGAATTGCTTAAAATTCGTATTCGGCTGATATGTCTGTTTAAGAAAGTCTGCAGCCTTTTCCTCAGTTACCATTGCGATTCAGTAGGTTTTCTCTAAACCTCTCACCACGTCGTAAGATCTCCTTTCCCTTGGGAATTAGAATCGCAGAACAACATGAACCTTCTATTGATGTCGATCCCACAGCACCAAACACTGATGTGTCTGTTTCTGTGAATGAAGTGAGAAAAACCAGTGGGAGGAAGTCCACGCTGATGACTCACTATTGTGTATTTGTGTGTGTGTGGGGGGGGGATCAGATTGTTGTACAATGAGCTTTCTTGGTGGCTTCATTGACAACACATGGGCTTGCTTAAAACAGAGCAAGAGAGAGAGAGAGGGCGAGACGGGGGGAAATTCCATCCAGAGTTTTTACCGTCTAGACAGACGGGGCCAGGGGGTAACTCCACAGCTCCATACTATCTTTTTTTTTTTTGGTCAAACTTTTTAACTGAGCCATTGAAACTTTTAAATTGCTGTACTACAGCAGTGTTACCCCCACCATTTCCACTAAATATTTACAGGCGATGTCAGTAAGTTTTCTCTCCCCCACTTGCAGGGCCACCAGGCGAGTCGAGAACAGGACCCCCAGGGCCTTCTGGTTCTGCTGGGCCTCGTGGGCCTCCAGGTCGCCAGGGTACCCCTGGGGTCAGGGGACCTCCAGGACCTCCTGGATATTGCGACTCCTCTCAGTGTGTTGGCATTCCTTACAATGGACAAGGATACACAGGTACACTGAACACTGTCTAGGCCCTGCATGGCACAACAGTAGACGAGACTAAATGTATGCACACTAATGTTATTTGCAACTCAGTGCACTACTTCTTTCCTTAATAATGTATAGAGGTATGGATGTACGTGTGCCAGAGCATTCATTTTTTTTAATCATAAAAGAAGAGTTATTTGTATAAACAGTTTAACTCAGGGTCACTATATTCCTATACCTCCATACATTTGTTGAGTAGTTTTGAAACTGGCATGTAAAGCATTGTAACTAGTTGTATATGATTACTTACATTGAATCAAAGATGCTAATAACTTTGTTCCACAGAGAATACTCACACCCTCTTTGAACTATTTCCAGGTTTGGCATAGTAAACGTTCTAAGTCACCTGGGCCGCTTACAAGTCCTGTTTCTGAGATGTTTGCCCATTTGCAATGGGGCATGTAAGGATAATCACCATGGACATAATTATTGAACATTAAAACAAACATTTTGAAAGCCAAAAGTAAAAAACAGACCGGAGCAGACTGGCACTAACATCATCTCACAGCTACAAGCTACAGTGATGGCAACCTGCTGGCCTGTTTGTATCTTGAACCACAAACCGTTGGGGGAAAACAGAGACAGAGCATTTCTACGAAAGAAGGAGCATGTACAAACACAACCCAAACCAACTACTAACAAAGAGGATCTCATAACTGAAAGCCATGTTAATGTAGAGGTGATATGTGTAAATAAAACTAATGTTTTTTGCCTTGTAAATGATGTATGAACCGGGACATTTCACTAAAAATCAAGTTAACATCTGTATTGAGCTTGTGCCTCATAACCCTCTGCTTACTTACCACCAGCATAACCTCTGTTTATGATGCCTTAAATGACCTAAACAGCTCGGATTCAGATTGAAGCATGTTCATATGTACTTTTAATCATTGTGTTTTATGTTTGCCATATCAGTGCTAAATGTTGGTCTCCTTCCATTCCCATGCATTCTTTGCCGCATCATCTGGTTATGTTCTATTTTTTATTATCCAGTACCTTGACAGAGTTTATTGTAAATGTCATTACAGCATTTTGAAGCAGTTTTCAGGTTTTGTATGTTTCAAACGAGACCAAAAAGAGGAGAAAAAAAGAAGCAGTGGTTTAACATTGGCATTTCTTGGATCTCCATAGTGCAATATAATTTAATTTGTGCATGTGAGAAATTGTAGAAGAAGCCGTTTTTTTTGATTGGCCATCCCGAATATTTTCTAGCCAACCGCTACCAGCCTGGACCTGAGGTAGTGTCTTTACCTGTGGAGCCAGCTGCAGAGTTTGAGACAATACAATCACCTGGTTACTCAGGATCCCAACGGAGAAAGAGATCACTACCACAAGACAATACAGAGAGCCTAGCATCATAGCTACAGTGAGGAATTATCAGAAAGTGTAATATTGAAACCAAACTAGTACTTATGGGTTTGATACCCCTGGCTATATTGAACATATATTTTTTGACATGAGAAAGTTTAGCAAGTGAAATACAAAACTACATGTTCATTACAAACCTGTGTGCTTGCTACATACAGTAAGTGTCTGCTTGTAATATAACTGCAACTGTTCATCAGACTTCATTGTGTTCTGCACTAATCATGTGAAAACCAGCAGAAAATATGCCAAAGGAAGTGCAGTATGTATGTTTCTGGACCACCCATGTTGTCTTTGTCTATGTCCAATTTCAATATGTAAAACTGTTTCAGATATTCCAGTCCCCTGCCCCCAGAAACAAGACCATTGAAACGATTTACCAAAGATTTGTCCAGTGTTTTGTAAGGCTTGTAAACCAAATGCTAATCTGACTTATTGTAACA
Organism: Pseudamia nigra; assembly: GCA_029823295.1. NCBI lineage: Eukaryota > Metazoa > Chordata > Actinopteri > Kurtiformes > Apogonidae > Pseudamia > Pseudamia nigra. The sequence goes on from JAQQAE010000703.1 coordinate 22,435, forward strand.
AATCAAACTTTTGGTTTTGTTTTGTTTTCTTCTGTTACCAACAGTGGAATTGCATGTTTGTGTTGTATATTTACTGAGGATTTGTAAGTCAGAATATAATTGTTGTTTTCTATCAGTGCAGTTGGATTTGGTTGCAAGACTATGGACATAGAATTGCTTTTCTCATGTGTTAACTGCACAGTTTGTGAATTCCACACAGCCTTATTTTCTTATTTATTTCTGAAACAGAAGAGGCATTTTTCAATAAAACTACTGAAAATGTAGCCATTGTTTCATCTTTGAATTATTTATTTCATCTCCTGTTGATTGTGTGTGTACACAGACAAAGCTCTGGTGGCAGCAATTATTAGACAATGAGACGAGAGCTGTTTGCCTGTGGATTAAACGTTATCTGAAAGGGTCTAACTCTGGAGGAGGATTTGGAGTTGGTCAACTTTTATGCCAAATTCTTCTGCAACAGGTCACAGTTTGTCCTGACATTAGCCCCAGAGGAATACGCTTTGAAGTTTGAACCTTTATTTATTTTGACAGTCGAAGATATTTTGAGTCACCCAGAATGTCAGGAGAAAGGTTCTGAGTGTGAAAACAAATAGTCCGCAACGCCTAACTGTTCCAGCATGTGGACTACTTCACAGACTTGGCCAAAAAAGCACAGTTTGGCTCCAATCCGATCAAGTTTAATATGCATAGATTCCACGAAGAAACAATACAAGAGAGATTAGACTGATATCAGGCAACAAAAAATCAGATTTTCTTCCTGAGGAAACAGGAGATGCATGGAACAAGTGATGCCATTCTGATGAAAAGAAAGCATGACCGAGGAGGAGTTCTGTGAGAATGCCAGCATTTGCAGTTGGGGGTGAAGCATCAAGGTCAAGATCAATGCAGACAGCTGATGTGGAAGAACTCCTCTTTAATTTAGAAATTTTATCCTCTATTGTGGGCAGAGCCATTGAAGAGCACATTCATAGATAAATGTTTATAGTTTAGTTTATTTCTTTTTAGACCCCTCCAAGGCAGGAGGGAAACAGGTTGTTCCAAACCAGATATGTAACTAGACAGAGACAGGAACAGACTAAAGTAAACAAACAGGTTACCCATGTCCAAATGCAAATAGAATTTCTTTGTATAATTTTGCTAATATATGCTCCACAGTAGTGTCTTTTGAATTATTTGCCTTCTTCATTTGGTATCAATCTCATATAAACAGGTACATATTTTATATTGATATTTATACTTTATATTTGCAAATTTAAAACAAATAATGATGCTCATCACTGATCGGTCCTTAACCACAGATAGTACATGAACAACTAATGTATTTGACGGCATAAAATCTGCCCATAGTCCCTGGAATTCCACTGGAATTCCCACATCTGAACAGCAAATAACGCCAAACAGAATTATCTAAACCACACAGGTCATTTTCCATCATTAAAAATGTCAGATTTCCAGTTTTGCCTCATAATGTCGAATATCCTCATTTGAATTGCAGCTTTTACATACCCGTCCTTCACTGGACCTGCACATCCCCACAAATAAGAAAATTGCACATAATCAAATAATTTTTTTTACCTGTGCCATCCACTGAGATTGATAGACACTCTTGTCATACTGATTCTACAAGAGACTAAATGTTAGAAGAGATAATTTATTTCTATTGCCATTCAATAGTCTGGACCAGAAACCAATATTGCAACACTCAGCTGTCTTAATAAATTTTAATCTATCCAACTTCTCCAGACACAGTGCAATTGGCACCATTTTTGCCAGCTCTAGCTCTACTCTTCATAAATTTAACACGAAAAGCTTCAATAAATGAAATGTCTTCATAACTCAACATAGAACAGACATAGAAGACTGAGAGTTTATACACAGCAGCTGCATTAAAGAGTCTTAGCATTAAGGATAAAGCTTTTGTAAATGTAGGTACCACATTACTCAAAGCAACTCTAGGAGACACACTGGTTTGTTTAAAATAAATCCGCAGTGATCCCCTGTCTGATTTTTGTCATAACGTCAGCATCCAAGACCATTCTGAAGTCACCATTTTTCTCCCACATATCATGTTTTCCTGTGAAGTGGCAAAAAGCACAAAACTGGTGCCTGATACCATCCTCACTGTCATCCTGTCTGGTTTCTGTCTTCAAGTTTGTTGACAATCCAGGATGCATCTGCAATCACTTTGTGGTGTTAGTTTCAAATGGGGTGTTCCAGAGTCTGCGGTTGTTACAGATTTGAATAAACTCGGTGTTTTATCTCCGTTCCCCTTTCAGCAGCAGACCAAGAGTTCACAGTGGTGCCAGTGCTATTGGTGGTCTTATGGAGCATGGAATTCCCAAATCAGGGCCAGACTTGTCACTGTAATTTATTGTAATAAAAATAAAGGTAACAACCATGCATCTGCAGGCAAATCAACTTAAAACTGAAGGTTGGGACAGAGTCAAATATTCAGCTTGGGGAACGGTGTCAAATTCAACAAATGCACTAAAGGTGAAACTAGACTGGGGTCTAAAAATATTTTAATACCTTGATTTATTTAGATAATGTCCTCATTTTTAAACTCTCAGAATTCTTTCAAGCCTTCTCACACTGTCGCAGTATGAAATCTGCAAATTCATATCAGCCATGTGAGCCAGTATCAGTGTTAGCTCATCAAAATGCTGATGTTCAGAACAAGCCAAACACTGCCATTCATTGTTTTTTGATTTACTGTGGACCTGTGTAACCAAGAAAATTTCAAAGAATGCTGGCAGACATTTTTCTTGTATTTTGGTTAAAGAGTTTACATTTCATTTCACACCATTCATCAAAAAACCTAATTTATGGTGAAATCATCCATGGCTTTTATAAAGATTCACTCCTGTCACTGAAATGATCTGTGAATGGGAGTTAGAGAACCGCTGAAGAGAGTGAGGCAGCTACAGGAAAATAATCAGAACCATTTGATTTGGACTTATAGGAGTGCTATGGAAAAATGAGAATGGCTGGGGTGGTACCTGTAACACTGTTTCCAACAAAAATTGGGTCAGTGTGTAAATTGCAAATGAAATCCCATATTTAGATGGAAATAGCACAAGACATCATATCCAGGGCTGAAACTGAGAAATCTCATTGGTTTGTGAAAATTATATGTCCATTTTGAATTTAATATCAGAACCACATTTCAAAAACCTTGAATCAGTGGCAAGAACAGACTGCAAAATGTACTGTATATTCAGGTGGACATCTCACAGATGAGCTAGCAGGTTAGTATAGGAACATTCCAGAGAGAATAATGTGTCACAGCATAAAACTGAATTGGGGGAATCAGGGGATTTTATTTACTAAATTTCAAAATATTACTAAAAGATTCAGCGCATATGAAGAAATCTGCACTCAGTGGACAAGGCTGGAAATCTATACTGGATGAGTGTGATGTTGGGTCGCTCAGATAGCATTGCATTAAAAACAGACCTGAGTCTGTAGTGGACATCACTGCATGTTACTCAGGGACACTTCCAAAAAACACTGGCAGTCACTACATAAGGCAACATTAATGCTTTATAGTACACAGGTTTTGGAGCAACATATGCCAAGTAGATGATGTCTTTTCAGGGAAAGCCTTGTTGATTTCAGCAAGACAATACAAAACCATATCCTCTACATACTGTATTCCAACAGCATAGATCTGTAGCAAAAGAGTACTGGTGCTAAACACGCCTGCCTGCAGTCTGGACTTGTTACGCATTATGTGTGTTTGACAGACTTGAAATAAATAACCAAAAACATCAATTTGATGTACTGCTCTTTTTAAATTAAATATGGGGTTGTAACACATTAGAAACACATTAGTCACATTTCACACTGTGACTCAACTTTTTTGGGAAAGATTGTACATAATTGAAGTCACGTGCAGTGAAACATAAAAATGTGGAAAACTTTTGCACTTTTGTAGAAATGTGTAACCTGTGCAGTATGTTAATCATCACGATGCGCCATACAGACAGTAGAGCACTAAAGGGCAAATACGCAGAGTAAAGTGCATTTATAAGATTTTAATCCATGGTTTTCTCACACATGACGTCCACATGGTTATCTGTTTGAAGAGTGTGCTTCAAAACACACACATATCAAGTGTGCATGTTGACCTTCTACAGGAGTTGAAGTTTCAGGAGAGGTTGCTTCAGATTTTTTTTTCTATTTTATGGCATTGAGTTTAACTGTTGGCAGCATGGACAGAACTCTAGAATATCATATAAACTACTCTATATGACCGTCCAGCTCCTATAAAACATTCTAGGATCATTTATAGGTGAATACTTTGCAGACTTTCTTACTTTCATACTTTCTTGTCACTCAGTAGTCAAGCTCACAATTTCGCTGTGACTTTTGGGAACGACTAAACAAAATGAATCGGGCATAAATGTATAGCAGCCACCCTTTAGAACGCTGCATCTTTGATTCTTGACTCAACAACCAAAACCTCAGGAAGGAATGAGGTAGTCCTTTTGAACTTGGGGGGTGGGGGGTGGGGGGGGCAAATATTCAGTCAGCATGCAGACAGTAGGTTTCCACTGACAGGGATGCCAAAAGAAACAGCGGAGCAGCACTCCCCTTTGAATACGTGAAGAGGAGGAGAGCCAGTGGTTCTACAGCTGAACTTGTAAAAAAGGACCTTTGGTTGTAAATTATTCCCTTTAAAAAATCCATGTCCTTGTTTGCCCTGTTACCTGTCATCAAAATGTCCCCCAGATGGGAATCAAAACAAAGGAACTGTGCAGTGTGTTTTATAGATTTAATCACAAACCAGTTTTAATATACAGTATAACCCACATGTGACGCTTTGAGGACACTATGTTTGAAATAAGACTCCGAGGATTGTTCGGCCAAGTTGTAGATGCCTTATTAGAGCCTGTTTATCTCCCTGGCACCCAGTCTTTAGTCCCTTATATTCTATGTTTTCTTCTTTCAAAGAGTCAACGTCCTCCACCAGTTCAGAGCTCTGGTGTCTTTTGCAGGGAGCAGCGCCTGTAGAGTACAGCTGTGGAGACCACTGGTTAAAGGCCACGGCCTGCTTTGATTCTCTTACCCCTCACACAAGATGTTGAATCAGTGTTTGCAAAAAGTGGGTGGTCTCAGTTACTTGTTGTGACTCGAGAGCTGTTGGGGTGATACTTGGGGGATTTTTGTGGAGACGAGTGGAACGAGTGCACATCTTCATCTGCAACTGTACTACAGGTGTGAATGAACCTGGATCACAGTCAGTGGTGGGTACAGTACACAGAAACAATACTCAAGTAAAAGTATTGATGCTGAGTAAAAGTGTCAACTTAAGTAGTGAGTAACTACATAATGTGGAATGTATTACAGCCTCATATATTGTCTTCAAACAAATATTTTGTTAATTTTCTTGATTATTTGTTGATTTTTGTACAGTTTCGTTGGTTATTTGGTTCATTTTTGATCATTTTGTTGCTTGTTTGTGGATTTTTTGCTCACTTTTTTTAAATTATACTGCTAATTTCTGTTAAGTGACTTAATAACGTTCTTCAATTCTGCTTTTTTCATTCATGTTATAAAGTTTTTGGCTCACTTTGTTAATTCTGCTCATTTTTTATGATTATTTTTGTAATTTTCAGTTTATTCATTGTGGTATTTTACTTGATTACTGAGCTCAGTTTTTAAATCAACTAATTATTTTTAAATTTCAAGATTTTTCTACTCCTACTCATTGAGCTGTGGCCAAATGTAGCTGTGTAGAAACCCCTTTTTTCATCCCAAACATAAGAGTGAAAAGTGTTCTGCACATCAGCAACTCAAGTCACATGAAGGAATAACTTGAGTTCTACCCATCTCTGCTCCTCTGTGTAGGTTTCGGGGGAGGCTGGAGGGGATTTGTTCCCCCCATTATTTGTAAAACGTGCATTTCTTCTCCACCCTATAAAACAGCCAGTTTTCTGGTCTGTTGTTTCATACCAGTAGTTTGCAAATTTAGTGATGTTAGCTTTTGCCTTTTCCTTGTTCATAAACAACCCTTCTTTACATACAGTAATAGCAACATTTTTTTGTTTATTGTTGGACTATTTTGGCCATTTTTAGGTCATTTCCTCAATTATTCTGTTGACTTTTAGTCCTTTTGTTGATTATTTTGCTCAGTTCATTAATAAGGTTGTTTCTATTTTGTTCATTTTAGCTTATGTTGGTAATTGTTTTGGTCATATTAATTCATAATAGTTCATTTAGTGTTTTTTGTTTATTCTGATTTTGTTAATTTTCCTGGATATTTTTTTGTTTTGATCATTTTATTTGCTTTAATTTTTTTATTGTTTTTTTTGTTTTGTTAATTATTTTGTACATTTTGTCCACTTCTTTGATTACTTAGTTAATTTTCTTGATTGTTTTGTTTAGATTTTGTTAATTTTGTCCATCATTTTGTTCCTTTTGGTGATTATTTCGTTCTCTTATCTTGTTCATTTTCTCAAGTATTTTGTTTTTTTTTTCCTTGTTGGTTATTTTCTTTATTATTGCTCATTTTGCTTGTTAGCCTGATTATTTTGTTAGTCATATTTTCATTTTTCTTGCTTATTGTGGTAATTTTTTCACATTTTGTTCCTTTTTTCTCATTTTGTTGCTCATTTTATATATTTTTATATGTTATCTTGTTTATTTTCTCAATTCTTAGCTCATTTTGCTTCCTTTTTTGTTCATTTGTTATTACATCATCTATTTCTTTGTTCCTTTATTAAACAAATGTAAAAAAGCCACAAATTGATGCATTAACAATTCACCAAATGGCAGAAAATTAACGATTTGATGCCTAAAACTTTTCTTTTCTTTTTTCTTTATTTATTTTTATTCAAACCAGAATTTAAAACAAAAGGAAAGAACAAAACATAGGCAGAAATCAGACTCTGTGAAGTTCAAAAAGGGCCTTGGATGAAGTGAAAGACTTATCTAGTCACAACCCTTTTTACCAAATTCTAAATTAATAACTCAAAGTTAAGGCTTTCGCAGCCTCTCATAAGGATGTCCAGCATTTAAAGCATTACATTTGAATATTTAACACAACACAAATCACTGTAATACAAAGTATACACTGTTTTCAATAAACCTCTTAAATTATTCCATATCGTTTAATTAAACTTCAACAAGGACACAGGGATGCTTGAGTTTACTGTTTAAACAAACCCTACGGCTTTGAGCCTGCCCATAATTTGTGGAAGTCCATTCTGTTTAAGTTCTGACCAGTTTACATATTTATTAGTCCCTTTTGGTGCGTTTTAAATACTCCCAAGCAGCTGTGAAATATTTTATTGGAATAAGTCATCTCCAGCTTTTGACAAAGTCCATCTGCTTCACTTTTTTCAAACTTATTTTCCAGCGCTTGAGCCCAGTGAGGTTTTACAGCACTACAAGCCAAATGGTGCAGAAATCAAACGTCTTGTGGCAGCACACAGTGACTCTTGTTAACATTTCTCACTGAGGATATTAGACACCCCGGTGCAGCTGCTCGTCAGCGTTACCTAGCACGAGTAAAGAATGAAGTGTGACAAACATAGTGGGAAGATGTCATTTGTGTCATCTTGCATAAATTAAGTTACCAACCACTTGTAAATATATGAGACTTATTTCATGGCAGGACTGACAGCAGACTTAATTGTTTGTGCCACACTAAAATCATCTCTGCTCTGAAGTGGTCTGGAGCAACACAGCTGTATTCATGCAATCAGACTGTGGCAGAAGAAGAGGACCGTTAACATCATGCTTTAGAATATGGATCCAGTTCTTGGTACAGGACACAATAACATGACTTCTTCTCTCTCTCTCCTCTTCTCCCTCCTTCTTCTTTCTCCATCCTCCTTGTCTCTCCTCATCTCTCACCTCTCCAGTCACCTCATTGTCTTGCAA